>JAODAL010021814.1:0-66180 GCA_025379985.1 Phyllomedusa bahiana
ACTTTAGACTTTAATGGTCATCGCGCATAATCGATGCTCACTATCGAAAAACCTTATCGATAGCGGCCGACTATCGACTATCGATCGATCTCGATAGCCAACGCAATCGCTCAACACTACATCTCTTCTATAAACTGGGGCCCAGAACTGAACAGCATATTCTAAGTGAGGACGCACCAATGCTTTGTACACGGTAGAATTACATCCTTGTCCCGCGAGTCCATGCCTCTTTTAATACACGCCAATATCTTACTTGCCCTATAGGCAGCTCATTGACATTGCATGCTGTTCAGTAGTCTATGATCTACAAGATCTTTCTCAACAAGCAATTCTCCAAGTTTTTCTCCCCCTAGGACATATGATGCCTGTAGATTACTTATCCCCAGATGCAGAACCTTACATTTATCCACATTGAACCCCATTTGCCAAGTGGATGCCCAAGCACTCAGTGTGTCCAGGTCTGCTTGCAATTTATGAGCATCTTCCACAGATTGCACTACCCTGCATAGCTTGGTGTCATCTGCAAAAATTTAAACCATGCTATCGATCCCTTCCACTATATAGTTAATAAATACATTAAATAAGAGAGGACTTAATACTGAGCCCTGCGGCACACCACTCACAACCGGGGACCACTCAGCGTAGGAGTCATTTACCACCACTCTCTGAGTACCATCCAACAGCCAGTTTTTAATCCAATTACACACTGTTATCTCTAACTCAATGGATTCTAATTTACCAAACAAACGCTTATGCGGTACAGTGCCAAATGCCTTTGCAAAGTCTAAAAACACAATATCCACATCTGCCCCGCTATCCAGACTTCTACTCACCTCTTCATAAAAACAGATCAGATTGGTCTGACAGCTTCTGTCCTTAGTAAATCCATGCTGGCAATCACTAATAATATTGTGTTTGTCAACATACTCCTTTATATAGTCCCTTATGAGTTACATTTTTTCATTAACATCTACTGTGTTCCAGTAAAAAATGAATTAAAATCTGCAAAAGAAAATGAAAATTAAAAATTTCTCCTCCACTTTGCTTGGATTCTTGTCAAACACAGAACAAGTGAACAAACATCCTAAACGTTCTTGTGAAGGCAGAGATGCAGTTTTTTAATGGAGTGATTTATAGGGATGTCCAAGGCCCCTCAAAGCCACTTAAGAGCTGAATAGGTCCCTGTTGAAATTATCCTTGACAACCATAAAAAATTGCTACTTAAAGGGAACCTGTCATATAGGTGATGCCCCCCTTGCTGCAGACAGCACAAGCTAGTGTCAGACTTGCTGTTTCCAGCGTTGTGTCCCTTATTCTGTAAGATGCTGTAGTTTCAGGGCATTTAATGCTCAAATCTTATTCATAAGTAGGTGTTAGCCCCACCCACCAACGGCTAGCCCCACCCACCTGACAGTTATTCTCATGTTTCTACCTATTCAAAGTAATAGGTTTATCAGTTGATATGGGCGGGGCTTGTCTCAGATGGGCGGGGCGTGAAAAAAAAAAAACCCGACTCTTTTTTGACTCTTTTCTGGCTGAAAACTGCAGATTGGAGCATTAAATGCTCTGAAACTGCTGCATCTTACAGAATAAGGGACACATCTCAGGAAACAGCAGGTCTGTCACTAGCCTGTGCTGTCCTCCTCAGCAAGGGGGCATAACCTATGTGACAGGTTCTCTTTAATTTAAAAGCCTCCTAAAAATAAAAGGACACAAAAAATAATGCCATCATATAGTAGACATGCAGAGCATGTTAATATACTATTTTGTATGTTATGACTATCTGTTTTAAAATCATAAAAATATTCAGACTTTAAAAATGAAACATTTTTGGAAAATTTCGTTTCTTCCAAAATGAAACACAGACAACATCAACCAAAATGTATCACTAACGTAAAGTACGTTGTGTCATGAAAAAAATTCTCAATCACCTGAATAGGTAAAGACATTAAAAAGTTATTTCCACATAAAGTGGCACATTACAGATTTGAATAATGGGGCTCTTCCTAAAAGACATTTTGATGACCAATGACATCTTGTTGGCAGGCAGACTTCATTAGTCTGCCAGGTGACATGCTGTCATTGGACCAGGAGTGGTCTGGGTACCTGTTGTATAACTTGCCCGAACAGCACCCACCCTCCCCGTTGTGAAGACTAGTGCCGTTATAGATTGGGAGCTGCCTTTTGGAAGAGAGGTGCGGTGCTTACTTTGCCATGGACACCCCTATTGCAGAGCTACAACATCCTTTGTGGCTGTAGCCTGTGGAAGCTGCATGACAAGAACATCCTGAACCAAGGGGCTGATGAGGCTGCTGACCATGCAGGAGGTCTGGGAACAGTGTTGGCTTCAATCATAGAAGAAGCTGTGTTTGAGGGTGAGGAGAAATGTGGTGAGGAAGAGAATGTGACATCAGGACACCGGGCTGTGACCAGGAAAAGGGTGAAAATATTGAAGATGGGGCTTCTAGTTCCGGTGCTCGGCATGTAAGCAGGAGGCAGTGTGAGCGTCCGAGACTCCTGGCCCAGACCACGCAATTATAACACAACAAGCAGCGTCAAGCAAGGGCAACCCGACCGACAACACCTTCCAACACGCCAGCTCGTATATGGAGAGGAATTTAGTGGGGCGCGGGCAAAAATAGAGGACCTCCCCCGAACATTCTACCATGTGAAACAGCTCCAAGATGGCGCCCGCTAACCCGCCATGAGAGCTGCAGCTCACAGACGCACATAACACGGAGCTAGCTATAGTTAGGAGGATGACCACATCCAAATAGATTACAAACAGCTCGCTGTTGAGGTGGCCAAGCATCTGACCCCTGATCTGCAGGGGAATCTGCATAACATTATCCAGGATACACCTAACCAGCTGCAATGCGAGGTTCAGTCTCATATTTCCAGACTGGAGGAAATGGAGGAGAGAGTTAACACCCTGGAAAATGAAAATGGGACTCGATTTCATAAATTGAAATCTACTGTCACCAAGCAGATATATTTGAAAGAGCGCACAGATGATTAGAAAACCAGTCCTGCCAAAACAATTTAAGGTTGGTGGGGCTGTCGGAAGACGACAAGATGGCTGACCTATAAGATTTCTGTAAAAAGATACACCCTGACACTCGAGGCATTGGGCGCAGGTGCCGGGTAGAAAGGGCACAAAGAATCGGCCCAGATCCTTCCTCCAGAGGCCGAAATAATCCAGCAGATCAGACACGGTCTAGGCAAGTTAAAATTGAAGTTCCTTGACTTTAATGATAAGGCTGAAATACTGTGCACCTATTGGAGGAAACAGGAACCTCTTATAATCTGAGGATCCACTACAATGTTGCTATGAGGACTTTTCTGCCGAAGTCACCAAAAAAACGGAGAGGATTTAGCAAAACTTGCTCATATCTCTACAGAAACAAGATTTGTTTCCAACTACATTATCCAGCCACATTAAAGGTCTACCTGGGTGATGTCCCTCCAAGTATCTTTACCTCCCCTCAAGCAGCGGAAAATGGCCTCAATATCTCTACACCCCGCAAGACAGGCGAAAGATCCTGTCACAATTCTCCGATAGAACAGAGACCCCCCATGAGCATGAGAGAGCGATCACCGCCAAGCAGCCCAGATCTTCACGCTAGAAGAGATGACCACTCCGCAAGATCTAGCAACCTGAACAAGTGACTTTTACACTTCTTTATGACTCGTTAAACTTTATTTCACATATTTCCTATGAGCCGAGCCAGAAATAGTCTGAGATGCTGCAGAATGTCCATATAGAGTTATACTACAGAATGTCCATATAGAGTTATACGAAGTGCTAGCAATGCCAGGGTGCTGCTGGAGTGTACTGTAATTGTGCATCATTGTTGATAAATCCACAACTTTTTTAATCTTTATTAAACCTTGTAATACACCAGAATCCCCTTGCAGTTTATTAAAGTATTGTCTGTCTATAAACTTTTAAAATGGCTGGTTTAACTACAATGTCTCATTTTAGAAGAACGTGTGATGTGGTAGAGGTTAATGCTTGGTGCATCTTATCGGTCAGTGTTTATGTAGTAGCATAATTTCTGTATAGTATGACTTAGAGAAGATATCACCAGGGGAGGCCTTTTACAATAGCCTAGGTTACTAAATACAGAGGTGTGCATCACCATACAGACATCATTTCCCTGCAGCATCTTCTGCCTATGATATCAGCTGATCATTGGGGGCACCAGCGGCAATCAGTCGATGGCTATCTCTTTGGGTATTTTTCTACATTTTATTTCTTCTTGCACATGTACAGTACTTGATCAAGAATGATGGTAGATGATATAAAATGAGTAGAAAACCTAATTTATTGGTTCAATCAGTGACTGGAATCCTGCTTGATGTCACTTTCAGGAAAGGTAAGGTTCCTCCAATCATGTAGAATATGAGCTGTAAATGGAGGCTGGTGGCAGCGCCTGATGTCTTATGGCCTGGGATGCCTTCTAGCCCAACCAGGTGGGATCTCCTGATCACATACAGATTGTGTGATATCTCTTCAGGTTGGATGTTGACTGGCGTTTATTTACCACCACGATTAGAGATGGGCGAATTTCCCGACAAAAAATAACTTCGTTCTGAATTACTTCGGGAAGAATCACGTTAAAAAACAGCTATTTCCAGGCTGCCCAGAGCCTGCAGGGTGCTGTAGAATGTTGTGCCATGCTTAAATATGCAGAGGGAGCTTGGTTTGGTCTTCATACAATGTTGTGTTTTAGTATGACACACACATGACTGCCGCCGCTCTTAGAATCGCTTCACTATAAAATTCCCTGGGCACTTAAGAGGACAAAGCTGACCAAAAAACTGAAGCATGAATGTTGCCTGATAAAGTCATGCCAGCGACAGCTGGAAAAAAAACAAGCTGAGGGCTCAGGTGGCAACATCAGTGACAGAGTGTGGAGGTGACGGCGGCAGCATGAGGTCAGAGAGTGGCACAATGACATCCTGGAGGAGGCAAAAACAGGAGTAGGCCACAGAGTGGCATAATGACATAGTGTGTAGGTCATGGCAGCAGCCACAGCAGCAGCATGAGGTCAGACAGTGGCACAATGACAGAGCGTGTAGGTCACGGCAGCAGCAGCATGAGGTCAGACAGTGGCACAATGACATTCTGGAGGTGGCAGAAACAGGAGTAGGCCAGAGATTGGAACTATGACACAGTGTGTAGGTCACGGCAGCAGCCACAGCAGCAGGATGAGGTCAGACAGTGGCACAATGACATTCTAGAGGTGGCAAAAAAAGGAGTAGGCCACAGAGTGGCACAATGACACAGTGTGTAGGACATGGCAGCAGCCACAGCAGCAGCATGAGTTCAGACAGTGGCACAATGACAGAGCGTGTAGGTCACAGCAGCAGCAGCATGACGTCAGACAGTGGCACAATGACATTCTGGAGGTGGCAAAAACAGTAGTAGGCCAGAGATTGGGATAATGACACAGTGTGTAGGTCACGGCAGCAGCCACAGCAGCAGAGGTCAGACAGTGGCGCACAATGAAAGAGCGTGATAGGTCACTCAGCAGCTGCAGCATCGAGGTCGCAGGACAGTGGCACAATGACATTCTGAGGTGGAAAGATAACAGTGTGTGTGGGCACAGTGTGGCACACGCAATGACGAGAGTGGAGTGGACGGGCCGGGACAGCAGCATGAGGTCTACAGACAAGTGGCGACAATGACAGAAATGGTGTAGGTCCCGGCAGCAGCCACAGCAGCAGCATGAGGTCAAATCAGTGGCACAATGACATTCTGGAGGTCGTGCGCAAAAAAACAGGAATAGGCCACAGAGTGGCACAATGACACAGTGTTAGGTCACTGGGCTGCAGCCACCAAAACAGCAGCAGATGAGGTCAGGACTAGAGTGGCACAATCACATTCTGGAGGCTGGCAAAAACTGGAGTAGGCAACAGAGTGCACAGATGACAGAGGAGTGGAGGTGACTAGAGTTGGCAGCAGCATGAGCGTTCAGGACAGTGGACAATGACATTCTGGACTGGGGTTGGCAGAACTGGGAAGTAGAGGCCACAGGAGTGGCACAATGACAGAGAGTGGAGGTGACGGCGGCAGGAGCAACAGCAATGAGGTCAGAGAGTGGCCAATGACGCATCATGTGTGGAAGTCATGGGCACTCAGCGCAACACAGCAGCATGAGGTCAGACAGTGGCACAATGACCAGAGTCGTTGAGGTGGGTGGCATAGTATGCGAGCGCGCCTTGTACCCTGGTAAGAAGATGGTTGGTGGCAGATGGATGGAAGAACACTGTCAGCAGATGTGTGCATAGGCGGTTGGCGGCTATCGAGGATAGGGCCTGAGGCAGGTAGTTTGAATCCGGACTAATTTCTCCCAGTTTGGGTGATCGGCGTCACTGGCTGATGTGTCTGACGCCTAAGGCATTAGTGTTGTGAGAATCCTGGCTGATCCACGCTGTTTCATCTTGCAAAGGTCGCAGTCGTTCCAACATTTACCCGGTGGACCAAGCGGGTTCTTCCTGTGGGGTAACGATAGCCCCCGCCCGCAGTGAACACCGTCTGATGCCAACTACTGTCGGGCAGGGACAGGCTTTCCCTGCAAAAACTCGTCAAGTTGCAGGCCACACATCCATTTGGCTGCCCAGTCAGTCAGAGGGTGTTCTTCTAAACTGGGGGTGAGACAGAGTGCTGTCCATGTTGGCCACCACCGGTTGGTTCAGGGACTGCTTCAGGTCCTGCTGCCTCTGGCGACTGCCGTCCTTCACTAGGCGGGTGAAGGAGCTGCTCATCAGGACTCCAGACTTGGGTGCTGATGATGGAGCTTGGTACTGTTGACCCCCCATATATGTATATATATAGCAGCCGTCGAGGCAGTAGGTACACGTGAGCGCTGAGGAACCCCACCGGTCAGACCTGTCAGAGAGGGACGATGCTGCACCATAGGCAGCGGCCAACTGACTCGGAGGATTTCCCTATAGTATTTGAGTTTGTCCTCCCTTCAATAGCTGCGATGTGTAGAGAAAGGCTCCGCCATTTTGGACCGGTAAGCGAGGGTCCAATAGGGTGGAGAATCAGAAGTCATCCCTGTCTGCCTGGATGGCTGACTATTCGGGAGCGTGTCACTAGCCAGGCAAATCAGCATTGCTGCGGGCCATCTGCACAAGTGAGCTCGAGGGGGCACCCTGCCTCCCTTTTTTTTTCATCTCAACTGCTATACTGGCCACGGGTGCTTGCGGCTGTCATCTGCCTCGTTCTTCCTGTCATCTCCATCTACCTCCTCCAGCTGTTCCTGCTCTCCTGCTCTGTGGTCACCAGGGCTAGAAAATCCACTCATGTTCACCAGACAATGCTTCTGCTCCATGTCCTCTTCGCCTCCTCTTGCGCCATTTCAGGTCCCCACCGGACTGCCATTGTGGCCGCGAGATGTAGTTCGCCACGTCTCCAGTTCCCCTGCCAGAAGATTTTTTGTCAGCAATCTGTTCCAGGACATGATGCAGAAGAATGACGTGATTCATACCCTGTAGATCTCTGGCGACTGACAAATAAACGGGGCCTCCCGAAATGGCCTCAAGACAATGGCAGGTGCTTGTCACGCATGAGCTGCCACTGGCTGAGCATCAAAGTTACATGTGTGTGTGTGTACGCCTGTCCGCCTGGATTCATCAATGGATAATGGCCTTTATCTGTTCGTACAGACGGTCCAAACAGGTTGTGCAGGCTGGAATTCCAAACGGGTGGAAGAATCGCATATCAGGGTGTGTTGGGGGATGGCCGTTCAGCCGGCTGCAACTCGAGGACGTGTGTTCCTGCTTTGTAGGCACTGGATGGAAGTGCATGCACAGTTGTCTGGCCATTTTCAGAATCTTCTGAAGATCCGTGAAGGACTTCAGGAACCTTTCACAACCAGATTGAAACAACGTGCGCCATGCAGGGTCGCATTGGACCATCCCTCCTCGGTGCAGCGGACGGAAACACCATGTTCATCCCATTGGGCATCACCATGGTTACCGATTTTGCAGTTGGGCGCGGAGAACTCGCACATCATCGATTTCTTGCTGCATGACTCGGAGCGTTCCTCCCTTGTTGATGACTTAGTTCGCGAGCAAGCCATGGGTGGTAGTACGTGCGTATGACACCTCTGTGCCGTTTACGACATGTGGTGATGATGGAGCAGTACTTGTGGAGAGCTGAGGATGTGGTGGTGCGAGGAGGAGGGAGGCGGACATTGGCGAGGAGCCGCGAGCAGAGTTTTTGACAACGTGAAGGAGAAAGCGGCGGTGTCTAATTTCCAAGTTTTTGGTGTGCTGGCGCAGGGACACATTCACCCGAGTGGGCCGTTAAAGGAATGTTTGTACTGGCCCTGACCGCTGTATTTTACAGCTCCAGGACGTGCCGCGCTGCCGGTTTGCACCTTTGGAACAAATCGATAAGTCGAAGGACTGGCCCCACCTTCTGTTTAATATTTATGAGTCCTGGGTGTGAAAGAAATACGGCTTGGAACTCTCCCATTTCGGCTCGGACAAGCCAATTAGTTCTCCTGAAACGGTGTCAGAGTGCAGAGGTCACCATTTGGAATAGGGGAGAGACTGCAGTACCAAACATAGATTGGACAGGAGCACGGTCAGCTGCTGCACTTTAGGATGCGCGCGCGACGGATACTGTTGTCTCTTTGCAATCGCCTCGCTGTCTCGCAACTCGGCTGGCGCCTATGAGTAGCGAGGAGCAGGAGAAATCTGGGACCGGGAGATGTGTTCAAAGATAAACAGTCCCTTTCTGGCAGTGGTGGTCGGGAGCCTTTGTCTGGATGCAATGGCATGCGTGCCACTGGGCGCTGCTGCTGCTGTTGGTGCGCGGCTGGTCAGGATGGTCCACACATCTTGAGCCTACGTTGTCTCCCAGGACCGGATGGTGACGCTGCAAGTTGTTGACGACAGGGCACGTGGTTTCCAACGTTAGCTCCTGGCCACGCTTCTCTTTCTGCCCACAGATTCTACATTATACATATATCGGCTCCTCAGGTGTGTCTTAGCAAAGAACTCGCGCACACGCGCAGTATATCGGATTTTTTACGCCAACGCTTGCCGCAGACTGAGTGAATACTGCCGCCGCTGCCTCGCTGAGCCCTGTGACGCTACTTTCTTGGACCTGCAAAGCGCGATTTTGGGCTCACCCGTGGTCACGCTTGGCCTCACCGACATGTCACACATGTTGCTATCCTGGCTGACGCACGGCCACACAAACCACTTGCGGCTGCGCCGCTGCCTGACGCGCAAGCGACGCCATCTTCTCCTGACGATCGATGAAGCCTCTTGCGTCACCCGGCTACCAAAGTAGCGGGTCGGCTACATTAATCATCTATTTGTTTGCATAGTCCACTGGCTAGTCGCCTCAGTCACCCGGTCTTGGTATGCAGGGCTGACCCTCCTACAACATGACCTCCCATGCCACTCTAATAATCTTTACTTGGCCGCCTACATGCAAGAAGCAGGGGATTATTGGACCCATTTCTTCGATGCCAAGTAGTGCTGACTGCCCTTCCTCGCAAATGTGTTCATATCACTATATAGTACCGATGGAGCCAGACCTATAGTAGATCCTTGGCTGGGGAACGATGGACAGAAGGTGGGTTGAGGTCCTGATGAGGGCCGCTGACTCCCGCTCCCGGGCATTGCCAAAATAAGGGTTTTGTCTAACGTCCCACCAGACTCTTGGATGGGGTTGTCAGATGTCAATCTGGGTAGGAGGAAGTGGATGACCTAGTCAAACCAGACAAGAAGAAACTATTGGGTGGGTAGTCAGTAACTCGGCCCGGTTAGATGCAGCGGCAGTTGTGGTCTCACGAGGTGGACCCCTGCTGCGGGACGGTTCCCCGTTTGCTAGGTGCTGCGACCTGGGCTGGGAAATGTTTGTGCCTCTGCCAGTAGCGGTGAAGCGCCTGGACACCTCTCTGTCTGACTTACTGTTTGTGTGTTCTAAAAAGTACAGACGCACTGTGTTTGATGAAGATTCTGTATTTGAAAAATACACACCTGTATTTGACTCCAAATGAACCAGTAGTAAACCAAGCCTTGGTAACCCTATGGATATAAATTGGCGCTACACAAAGGGCAGGAAAAATTGGCTTGTATGTGCAAGTTTAAAAACTTTGTGTTATTTTTACTGATATATAAAGCACAAACAGGCTTAATATACCTTCAGGATATGATTGTATGCTACAGAATTTCTTCTGTGGCACGCGCTGCTAAAACAAGGTTTCTTTTTACTGAGTACGAAACTGCGCAAAAGAAATTGGAGCAACATAAAAAACTACGAGCTGTGTAGCGTGTTACAGTGTCGTGTTTTCTACGCTTACACAACAAGAGAAATCAATTGTAATTTAGACCTTTCGCTTGTGAAATTATGCTACAGGGAAAATTGTAATTTTTGGCGGTGAAAAAGACCGGTTTATTTTGTCACCACAGCAGAAAAAGAACAACTCGTTAATTAAACCTACTGGATCAATGTATAGTGCGCCAAAACAATTGTAGCTAACCACAAAAAGTACGAGCTTTGTACGCGTGTTTACAATGGTCGGTGTTTTCTACGCTACACAACAAACGAGAAAAAATTGTAATTAACCTTCGCTTGTGGAATTATGTACAGGAAAATTGTATTTTTGGCGGTGACAAAAGACACGGTTTATTTTTGTCACACGCAGAAAAAACAACCCTTAATTAACCCATGGGATGTAATTGCGGGCAAACAATTGAGCAACACAAAAGCTACGAGACTTTGAGCGTTGTTACAATGGCATGTTTTGCTTACGTCTAGACATAACAATAGAGCTAAAAATTGTATTAACTTCGCCATGTGAATTTATGCCTCTACAGGAAAAATTGTTAATTTTTGGCGGTTGAAAAAAGACGGGTTTATCTTTTGTTCACCACAGCAGAAAAACAACGGCTTTAATTAACCCCTGGATGTAAATTGGCCAAAGACAATTGAGCAACCACAAGCTATCGCGCTTTTTGTAGCTTATTACAATGGTCGTTTCTACGCGTACACAAAATGAGAAAAAACTTTTAATTAACTTCGCTTGTGAATTATGCTACAGGGTAAATTGTAAATTTTTGGCCAGCGTGAAAAGACCGCGTTGACTGTTTGTCACTCCACGCAGAAAAACGCAAACGCGCTTGTAATTAAACCCTAACGGCTTGGTAGGAGTTCTGTGTACTGGATGTAAATTGCGCCAAAAAATTAAGCAACCACAAAATACGAGCTTTTAGCGTGTTACAATGGCGTGTTTCTACGCTTACGCACTACAAGAGGAAAAAAATATGTAAATGTAACTTCGCTTGTTGAATGTTTATGCGCTAGCAGAGGAAATTGTGTATTTTTTGGCGGTGAAAAAGCGGTTTATTTTTGTCACACCACAGCAGAAAAAACAAACCCTTAATTAACCTGATTGTAAATTGCGGACAAACAATTTGGGCACCACCGCAAAATACGAGCTTGGGTAGCGTGTTACAAGATGGAATGTTTTCTACGATACTATAACAGAATCGAGAAATATGTGTAATTAACCTTTCGCTTGTAATTATGCTACAGGAAAATTGTAATTTTTGGGCGGTGAAAAAGACGGTTTTATTATTTGTCACCCACAGCAGATAAAACAACGCTTAATTAACCCCTGGATGTAAATTGCGGCCACAAAACAATGTTTTTTTTATTTAAGCAACACAAAGAACTATGAGTTTTTTAGCGTATTACAATGGGTGTTTTCTACGCTACACAAACAAGAGAAAAATTGTTTTTATTAACCTTCGGCTTGTGAATTTGCTACAGGAAAATTGCTCGCATCTCGGCGCGCGCGCGACGCGCGGGCAGAAATGTATTCGGTTTACTGTTTGTCACCACAGCAGAAAACGATACGCGCTGTGTGGAAATTAAACCCTGCGAAATGTAAATTGCGCCAAACAAGTTGGCAACACAAACTACGCGAGCTTTGTAGCGTGTTACAATGGCTTGTTTTGTACGCTACACAACAGGAGAAAAAATGTGTAAATTTACCTACGCGCAGCGTGTGAAATTAGGCTACAGGAAAATTGAATTTTTAGGCGGTGAAAAAGACGGTTTCTTGGAGTCACACCACAGCAGAAAAAACCAAGCTTAGATAACCCCTGGATGTAAATTGCACAAAAGAATTGAGAGCAGCAAATGAAATGGGTATTTTGTATTGTAAAAACGCTGTTTTCTTTAAGATGAATTACAAAAGGAAAACAGGCATATCTTGTGATCCCCCTTGGATATTCAATGTGCTAGTGAGCAGATTAGCAGTTAAATTTTATATGCGTAGCAGCAGTGGACGCACACTGGACTTAAGGTCTAATAACCCCAAAAAATATAGAATAGAAGCATTAAGAGAAGCTGTCTCTGAGACAAGCTGTGAAATCCACAAAAATCCGCTTGTATAAAAAAGAATCAGTTCTTCAGTAAGAAAACTATCGCTATCTCCATCGAGCCGCAGCCTGCAGCACTTCCTGATCAGTACAGTGAGAGGAGTGTGGAGCTCACTGCGTCGCGCTCCGGGACTTATATAGTGCGGTGAACGTCGCGACAGAATTCTCGCGGCCGGAAGGTCTCTGATTGGCTTCATCTCTGCACATGTCATGCACGGCTTATGCCCTTCTTCCTCCAGGAGTGTTTGCCCCATTGTAACGCATGTGCATCGTCTAGCCATTTTGTGGTCAATCAAAAGACACTTGTTCACCGAAGGTCCCCCAAACTTTGACTTCGTTCAGAACCGAAGTTTATCTGAAATTCTAATGAATTCCACTTCGTTAGAATCAATGTCGCCCACTCTAAAACCACGATCTTGTCCCCTTTAGCCTGTCTGCTGGTTCTTATTGGAGGCTTCTGCTTCCCCACAGTGATGATTCCGCTCTTCCTATGTGTGCAGTGTAGGAGATGGATCATCTGGGATCTGTTTTGCTTTTGCTAAAAGAAAATATAAAAAGCTGTTATGGAAACGATGTGGAATTCTGTCCCCGGCCCAGAGGCTTTATGTGGCAGATAATTGGGACACTTGTAGTTTTCAGTCTGTGCATGAGCAAATTTATTCCAAATGTAACTTGTGTTATTTTATATTAACGGTACAAGGTTTGTTAGAGGGGTATTCGTATCTCATAAAGTGATTGGATCTTGCTAGAATATGTCAGCACTTTATGATGTGTCGAGGTCCATTATTGAAAAAACGTTGAGATTCTCGGTCCACATATTTTGATCAAAAGATGTTTAAGCTGCCCACGACTTTCAACGTGATCTCAAAGAGGGCACATCAATAGAGCCACATCAAGGCCTCCCACTGGGTCAACCGATCTCCTTTATCCAGAGAGAAAAAAATAAAAAAAAACAACCTGCAAGCTGCACTTCTTATGACAGCCTGTGAGAGTGGGCAGGTGCAGAAAATCAAAATGGAGGCACCCTTTCCCCCCCTATAGGTTAAAATCAATATACACCAAATATAACGTATGGTTCTGCACAAAAAACACTTCTGAAAAAACATATGCAAACCTGGGTGCCACTGGCAGGGCTGCGGCGCACATATATATACACATGCACACCACTGCCAGCGGCACACTACTGCAAAAAGGGCAATACATTACGTGGAAATCCCTAAAGAAGCATTTATGCTATCTATCATACATGAAAAAACTTTGAGATTCTCGGTTCACATATTTTGATCAAAAGATGTTTAAGCTGCCCACGACTTTCAACGTGATCTCAAATAGGGCAGTCCTAGACTATCTTTTACCTCTCAATAGAGCCACATCAAGGCCTCTCATTGGGTCAACCGACCTCCTATATCCAGAGAGAAAAAAATTAAAAAAAAACCCAACCTGCAAGCTGCACTTCTTATGACAGCCTGTGAGAGTGGGCAGGTGCAGAAAATCAAAATGGAGGCCCATTATTTGCACGTCCACACATTCAGCTCTACAGGGAAATGCTGTTGGCCCTATTCACTTAATTGGAGCCGTCCTGCAGTTTCCCAGCACAACAACTGAGCGCAGCTTTACAGGGAAAGACTGAAGGAGACACAAAATTTTGCTGCAGTCCATTTATTTTCAGGATTGGTGGACATCCCAGAGCTCAATCATCCCACAGATCAAACAGTGATGATGTATCCTAGAAATAAGTCTTCAACTTAATAAAAATGTGAATTTCACTAGCTTATTACTAGTCCCCGGAGTCGATTGCTAAGGTCTTAACAATCGACTTGAGGCCTTAACAACTGGCTTAACAATCGACTGGAGTCCGCGGAGTCGATTGCTAACTCTTATCAACTGACTTGAGCTGAGGCCTTAACAACCGGCTTAACGACTGTTAGCGACTTCACAACGCAGTAAATTATGTGTCCCCCAGTGAAGGTAAAGGGTCCCCCAGTAAGTTATACGCCCCCCAGAAGGTGGTTATATACTTTATATATCTCCCAGTAGGTAGGTGTGTAGTTTATATGTCCCCCAGCAGGTATATAGGCAGGTTATGGATCCCCCAGCAGGTATATGGGCAGGTTATGGATTCCCCAGTAGGTATATAGGCAAGTTATGGATCCCCCAGTAGGTATATAGGCAGGTTAAGATCCCCCAGTAGGTATATAGGCAGGTTTAGGTCCCCCAGCAGGTATATAGGCAGGTTTAGGTCCCCCAGCAGGTATATAGATAGCGTATAGGCCCCACAGCACGTGTATATTTAGGTAGCTTATAGGCCTCACAGCACATATGTAGGTAGCTTATAGGCCTCACAGCACATATGTAGGTAGCTTATAGGCCTCACAGCACATATGTAGGTAGCTTATAGGCCCCACAGCACGTGTATATATAGGTAGCTTATAGGCCTCACAGCACATATGTAGGTAGATTATAGGCCTCACAGCACATATGCAGGTAGCTTATAGGCCTCACAGCACATATGTAGGTAGCTTATAGCTCCTCCCTGCACGTATATAAGTAGATAATAGCCCCCTCCCCGCACATAAGACAGTAGATAATAGCCCCCCTCCCTGCACATATGAAAGTAGATAATAGCCCCCCCTCCCTGCACATATAACAGTAGATAATAGCCCCTCCCTGCACATATAACAGTAGATAATTAGCATCCCTCCCTGCACATATAACAGTAGATAATTGCCCCCCTCCCTGCACATATAACAATAGATAATAGCCCCCCTCCCTGCACATATAACAGTTAATAGCCCCCCTCCCTGCACATATAACAGTAGATAATAGCCCCCTCCCTGCACATATAACAATAGATAACAGCCCCCCTCCCTGCACGTATAACAGTAGATAATAGCCCCCCTCCCTGCACATATAACAGTAGATAATAGCCCCCCTCCCTGCACATATAACAATAGATAACAGCCCCCCCTCCTGCACATATAACAATAGATAACAGCCCCCCTCCCCTGCACATATAACAATAGATAACAGCCCCCTCCCTGCACATATAACAATAGATAACAGCCCACCTCCCTGCACATATAACAGTAGATAACAGCCCCCTCCTGCACATTAAACAATAGATAATAGCCCATCCCTGCACATTATAACAATAGATAACAGCCCCCCTCCCTGCACATATAACAATAGATAACAGCCCCCCTCCTGCACATATAACAATAGATACAGCCCCCCTCCCTGCACATATAACAATAGATAATAGCCCATCCCTGCACATATAACAATAGATAACAGCCCCCTCCCGGCACATATAACAATAGATCTCAGCCCCCCTCCCTTCACATATAAACAATAGATAACAGCCCCCTCCCTGCACATATAACTATAGATAAACGCCCCCCTCCCTGCACATATAACAATAGATAACAGCCCATCCCTGCACATATAACAATAGATAACAGCCCCCCTCCTGCACATATAACAATAGATAACAGCCCCCTCCCTGCACATATAAACAATAGATAACAGCCCCCCTCCCTGCACATATAACAATTAGATAACAGCCCATCCATGCACATATAACAATAGATAACAGGGCCCCCCTCCCTCCCCTCCCTGCACATATAACAATAGATAATAGCCCCCTCCCTGCACATATAACAATAGATAATAGCATCCCTCCCTGCACATATAACAATAGATAATAGTCCCCAGCATGAATTAGCGCTAATTAAAAGTAATACCCTGACAGCTAACTTACATGAGCCTCAGGGACTCCCTGCCACTGTCGCTGTCTGAAGGCGTCGCTGTCCGGTATGTTCATTCAGCGGTGTGACGTCTCCAGGTCAGCGATGCCGCTGCAGCCTGTGATGACGCGGCACGCTCACCTTGGAGTGGGTGAGAACTCCGGCGCGCACAGAGCCGCATCCTGCTGCGGCCAATGATGACTACCGCGGAAGATCTCATGGCTCCGTCTGAAGCATTAACGTATGTGCGTCCGGGGCGGTCGCACATACAGTTAGTCCCGCCACCGCTGCCGTCGCCAAGGTACCTAAAGCCGCTAAGACGATTGCTATAAGCGACTGGGAGACGGCTTAGGACCCTAACGATCGGCGGACGGATAGCGGCGCCGCCGGGGAAAACTACTTATTACTTGAATTTGAGGTCCTAGTATAAAATTAATTTTTACAATACAAGGGATAAAGGTTATGGTTTATTGGTCTCTATAGTGAAAACCTAAAAAACAAATGTTACCGATTGTGCAATTAGGGGGTACCGTTGCTGTCGAGTGCTCGCTCAACCTCCATGCTTTGAAAACTCCCGGCAAACAAGCATCCTTCAAGATTTGTGCTGCAGACAAGATGACTCTCTACCAGTCCATTCTGCAACACAGATAAATGATAGAATGGTGTGATAAGGGTCCAGCACACCAGCTGATAATCTATACATGTTACATATGCGCCTCTGCTTGTATCATCACCTGGGATATTACGAGGAAATTGTTGGGTGCTTGAAAAGGGCTTAACTCCAAGAAATGGCCCGGACTGACCATGTGCTTGCCGTGGAGCTATGTAGCCCGCTACACAGCTCAGCTGCCCTCTATGTCCAGTCCAGATATGACCACAGATGATGTTCCTATAAACCACATGCAGACATTTTTGTGACCTACTTCTACACAAATCACAGTGGCGCTGCATAATTCATAGAAATCAATCAGAACTGTGATTGTAAAGTAAAATACTCACTCTCCAGAGGTTCGTGTTGGCAACTATATATCATCAACCTCCATATGGACACGAGGTTTCTCCACGTTGTCAAACGGCAAAGTCCACAACATGGAGGCTGATGGCGCTACATGGGAGTGTTGGTGTCCACAAGTATCTCCCCAATCGTCTGTCTGACATAGGGGCGAGGGTGGAGAAGTGGTTCATGTAGTAGCCCAGTAACATCGCCTGCAGACGAGGACAGGGCATCTTGTCATGGAGCCCATCTGCGTATGCAGGAGGTGTGGAAAAAGGTGAGAGCACCCTCCAATCTGGACTGAGCTCTTGCTCCCCTAATCGTCATAGTCCACTAGAAAAAGATGTGCGAAGGTATGCAGGTTTGGGTCATCAGCACTGTTTATGGCGAGGAGGTGGGGTGTCAGCCAATGTGGGCCCAGGCACGATGGAGCTCAGAGGTCACCGATTCAGGCTGGGTGATGAATGGAGATTAGTGTGACGCGATTGCGTTGGCTACTCGAGATCGATTCGATAGACGATGATCGGCCGCTAATCGATAAGGTTTTTGATTAGTGAGCAGTCGATTGTATGAGACCGATTACCATTAAAGTCTATGGAGGAAGCGAACAAAACACCTTCATTTAAGACACCCAAACAAGGCTGAGGGGAGCTGAAATTAAACATCCACAAACAGTCAAATGGATAAGGTGCTACATCTTAGGCAAACACACTTAGGTTAAAAACGTCACAGAAAAAATAGTCATCAGACCATTCAATATCCCCTGTCTTGTACCAACAGCCTGCACCTTAAACACATGCATCACCCCACAAATTAAAGCGCCAGAAGCGCAGTATGATTTGAACCATTTTTTTTTTTACATCTCTACTTGAACTGGACAATGAATATGCCCTGTCTTGGCAAAGCTAGCATGAGCCACCAAACCTGCATGGACCCAGATTAAATATACGATGCCGCAAAAAATGGAGGTCTTTTCAACCTCCATTTTAGGGTGAACTGGCTACTAACTATATCTGTCCTGTTTAACGCAGAGGATGAACCACATTAAAAACCTGTTGACCCACAGTTTTAAAAAGTGCGGAAAAAGGAGTGCTTCCAGACCACCATTTTTTCAGTTTCAATGGACATTCGAACGTCTACCTGTCGCTGGGGCCTCAGCATGAGCCCCAAACCCTGCTTGACCCCCAAATTTTAAAATGTGACGGAGGTAAGGAGACTCTTCAACCACCATTTTAGTGTCCACCTGGACAATTGGACCTATTGCCTGTCTGGGCCACAGGCATGAGCCCAAACCTTGCATGACCCCCACTACCCACTTTAAAAGAAGGTGCTGGGAAATAAAGGAGTCTTTTCAAAACCACCATTTTAGTGTTTTCCATGGACATTGACTATACCCTGTCCTGGGCACACAGCATGTAGCCGCCAGAACCTGCATGCCCACACATTTAAAAAGTGCACGGACGATTGGAGACTATCAACCACCCATTTTAGCTTTACTGGACATATGACTATACCCTGTACCTGGGCCACAGCATGGTGCTCCCAAACCTGCATGGACCCCCATAATTTGAAAAAGTGCCGGAAAAAGGATTTATTTTCAACCACCCATTTTAGTTTCATGGACATTGACTATACTCTGCTCCTGGAACGCAAGCATGAGCCCCAAACCTGCATGACCCCCAGATGTAAAACAGTGCCGCACAAAAAGGAGTCTTTCAACCATCCATTTTAGTTGATAACTGGACACTAACTATATCATGTCCTGTAACCGCAGAGAATGAGCATTAACCCTTCTGACCCACCCAGGTTAAAAAGGGATAGTGCGGAGAAAAAAGGAGGTCTTTCAACCACCATTTTTAGTTTCACTGGACATTGACTATACTCTGTCCTGCGGACACCAGCATGAGCCCCAAACCTGCATGACCCCCAATTTAAAAGTTGCCGGAAAAAAAAAAGGATTCTTTCTACCACATGTTTAGTTTCACTGGACATTGGGAACTATAACTGTCCTGGTAACGCTAGCATGAGCCCCAAACCTGCATGGACCCCCAGAGATTTAAAAAGTGCCGCAAAAAATGGAGTCTATTCAACCACCATTTTAGTTGGAACTGGACTACTCACTATATCTGTCTGTACCGCAGATAATGACCAGTAATACCTGGTATGACCCACAGTTTTTAAAAAGTGACGGAAAAAGGAAGTCTTTCAACCTCATTTTAGTTCACTGTGACATTGACTATACGTGTCTGGGCCACTCAGCAATGGCGACCAAACCTGCATGATCCCCCACATTTAAAAAGTGCCGGAGAAAAAGGAGACTTTCAACCTCATTTTAGTTTCACTGGACATTGACTATAAGTGTCCGGGCACAGCCTGAGCCCAACCTGCATGTCCCCCAACACTTTAAAAAGTGCTGGAGAAAAAGAGTTCTGTTTCAACCACCATTTTAGTTTAATGGGACTTTGACATATACCTGTCCTGGGCCACAGCATGAGCTCATCCAAACCTGCATGACCGCCACCATTTAAAAAGTGCCGGAGTAGAAGAGGAGACTTTCAACCACCATTTTAGTTTCAATGGTACATTGACTATACCTGTCCTGGGCACAGCATGAGCCCCAAACTGTCATGACCCCCACATTTAAAAAGTGCTGGAATAAGGAGTCTTTCAACCACCCATTTTTAGTTTCACTGGAGACATTGGGACTATACATGTCCTGGGCCACAGCATGAGCACCCAAACCTGCATGACTCCCCTCATGTCTAAAAAGTGCTGGAAAAAAAAAAGGATAGTGACGTGGGAAAAAAGGAGTCTTTCACACCACATTTTAGTTGATACTGGGACATTGAGTATACTTGTCCTGGGCCACAGGCAAGACCGGGCCAGGAGTAGTTTCAGTGGGTGCGGTAGAAAGCCCCAGGCTGGCGTCAGTCACTATTAAACACGCAGAGTTAAAATGCCCCTGATGAACGCAGCAAACGAAAAACTGTGCTGCTGAAGCAGAGTGCGGAAGCGGAAGTGTGGAACTCCGCCTTCATATGTACACAGTCAATACCTGGGGTAGCGCTTGCCCTGTTTTGAGTGTGGACCAATTGATCTTGCACTTGGAAATACTGGTGGTTAACGCTCGTTACCACAAGGTGCCCTTTATCTTGGCATGCTTTTTCTCATTGTTTACTCAACGTGAGTGAGGAAATGGTCTCTGTACTTTGTTTTCTGTCTGTGCTCCATCTCACATGGTTCTCTGAATAACACCTACATGCATGGTCAGTTTACACTTGTACTCCCTTGTTACATATTCAGAGGATTTTTTTCAACAGCTATTTTGTTCATGCAGTTTCTTAGTACTTTAATTCTAGGAAAACACATTTTTAAATTCAGGATTGGAATCCCACATGTATTTGTTTCTCTTTTTTTTCATTGTATTAAATGGGGATGTCTCCTATATCGGGATTGATTAGCTATGTAAAGATCTTGCAAAAACAAGTAATTTGTGCATTTGTTTGTCCATTAACAAGTGTCCATACCTTTTCATGTTTTGACAGCACCCTCACCTTTGTGCCACTCTTGACAATTGTGAAAACAATGTCTGTTAGACAACTAACATTTTTTAGACATAGGACCTGTTTTATACGCTGGCTGTCACAGCAAAAATGCACCCAAAATTAACAATGCCATGGACCCTTAGAGCCTCTTTGGGTTCAATTGTGAAGAAACAACATTGTCTGTTAGGAAACCAAACATTTTTTTTATATAGGACCTGCTAGTATTGCGCTGATTTCAAAGCAGCATGACCCAAAAAATTATAATTTAATTGAGTCTTCTCAGCCACGGTTAAAAAATTTGAGGGAGATGAATAGCACTTAGAAGCCAATTACTATTCCAAAGGAACAGAATTTTAGCTGTATCTCACAGCAAATGACCCCAAAAAAATTATAAATATGAAACTTCTCAGCTCACTATTAAAAATATGTTGAGGGAGAAATGCAAATTAGAAGTCACAATTTCTGTTCCAAGGGGACCATGATTATTGCTGTATATCACAGCAACTGACCTCAAAACCGCATTGACAATGCAGAAAACTTTTAAGATAAAGTGGTTAAATGGAAGAAGCGGTTGTTTGTCATGAAACCTGCTGTCTTTTACAGTCTCTCACAGCAAAAAGCCATCAAAATGAAACTGTTGGGAAAAGAGAATCAGAAAATTGCAGTAAGAAATGATCAATTTTAAAATGAAGTTTTCAAGAGGACCATGTCTCGCGGTTTTGAATAAGGAGAAAGTGGAAGTAGACGGCCAACTTAATCTGTGACTCGCAATTGGGGCCACTACTCATCTCAGACGATTCCAATTGCCTGATCATCTTGATGAATAGTCAAACGGATCCACATTATCTGTGGACAAGCCCGGGATGCTGTTTTGTCTGAAATGACTCCCTCAAGCTGTGCTGAAGGTCACCGGCGCTCAGATTTGACGATGGCTGCTGGGTCAGGACAACACCCTCTATGCGTGAGAGCCAGGCTCGGGCCATTCGTCCACTTTTGGATACCCAGAAGTCTACATTGGTCGTCCGGAACACATGCAAAAACATCGGTGTGTGAGACGCTGATAGTCGTTGCACATGATTTTAAGGCTGATCTCGTGTGTTGGATGTTTGTGTGTGCCCTGCATTGCTTGCGTTGGTGAGGTTGGTAAAACAAAGATTGCAAGCGAGGTCACCTTTGAGGCTTCGTGCAACCTTGCAATGGTGTCTGCGCTGTCGCCCTACCTTGGGCACTCTACTGTGTCAGTCGTGATGTGTTCCACGGTGACATTTGGGGAGATCGTGAAAGCAGACGCAAAAAGATTGTCTCCAGTTTGAGTAAATCAGCAAGGTCTCCATTTCCTGCATATTTACTCTCTATTTGGCTGGGTGAAGGAGCAAGTGCTGAATTTTTGTTTTGTAACCAGGGATACAGGGGGTGGGTGGCCACCCAGAAAATGTTGTTCATTTTGATGGCCTTTAATTGCGAGGATCATGTTGGAGGAAATGGAGCATCCAAGCACTAATGTGAGGAGATGGAGCCTTGAGTTCCCAATCCTATGGGGTCGAGGCGGCACTAGCAAACTGATCTTCCTCATGTCTTCCTCCTCCGCCATCAAAGTCGCGCCACACCTCTTTCCAGAGGCAAGGGACGTCGGTACCAACGGTGGTGTCTAGGAATACCTTCTCCTCCTGCTCCGTCCGCTTGCTCGGCACGCTCTATCAAACACAGCCCTGGCTTGCCTGAGATGGATGCACCCAGAGAGCTGATGCGCCACCTTGCACTAGCTCTGGACAGCGAACCACTGGACTAATGAAGACCGATGAAATTGTGAAGTAATGTCGGGCTTGGGGATATTGACGGAGAGAAAGGCTCGTGTTCACGCATCTGTGTCCGTCCTCTCCTCACATTGCTGGCGGGACACTGTTGGTTCAGAGTGTCAAGATCAGTTCCAGAAACCTAAGATGGAACCACAGTTGCCTCTTGCTGACAAGGAGGCGCAATGGCCGCAGCTGACATTTTGGCTGGCTCTTCTTCAAAAATATGCATGGATGGTGACACGAGCTCGTTTCACCGACCTCCCACTGATGCGGTGAGTTTGCAACTACCCCGAGGTCCGTACGCTGCTTGTCGGCCATGTGTCCACTGCGTACGTGCGTAATGCCATGTTGCGGCATGCTGCCAACGCTATCGCTGGAGCATGTGAAGGTGGGAATTCCAGCGAGTTGCCACGTCAACTCAATGAGACGGGTGACGGGGATCGGCCGAGGCTGACGCTGGGCAACGCAGCCAGGCGAGAGACGAAGCAGGGTGCGAACGGCAGGGGCTTGCGCGTCGGCACAGGGAAAGTGCAGAACTCAGACCTCGCGGCCTTATTCAGCGGCAAGTACAGAACGCGGGCGAGTCTTTAGAAATTTCTGGACGAAAAAGGGTAATGATCATGTGCAGGACAAGGGGATGTGCCTCCAGCTACCGATCTTAAGGGCGTGCAGCAGATTCTCGCACGTTAGCGCACACAACCATTGACATGGCACAAGGATTTTGTCACCCCAAAGCCCGGGATCACTGGGTCTCGTTGCTTAGAGCCCGTCCACAGATCCTCGATCTGTGTGTCGGACGGTCTCCAAGGCAGATTTTAATTTCATACTCGGATTTGGGTGTCTCTGGGCACGTGATGACCGCACCAGAAGGACTTGGGGGGGAAAGAAGCCTTGCCCATCCCTGGGTTTTTGAAGAGCGTGCGCGAGCATGAGAGGCCCACCGCCACCCCCAGAGACATCCACCCAGGCACCAGTTGAGCTGTTCACAGAGATGTAGGGCCTTGGGCCCGTGCTTACTGAGCTGCCGGGCTACAAGGAAGGGGCCACTGCAGGCGTTGCCGACAGCCCGCCCGGTGATTTTTGCCGAATGACCGGCTTCCTTCACCTCCTCTGATGGCATCAGTAAACTGAGGCAGGGAGTCAGCGCAGACTAAAATATTCCTACTTGATCTTTTAACATGCCTTCTGACCCCACGCCATTTGGTCATCAAAGGGTCTTCAGACAATGATTATCCACAGTGTGCCAGTGGTGGGTACATCAGTTGGACATTTGGGCTGCTTCATGTTGGACGGAGCTGATGATGTGGATGACGAAATTTAGTGGCCGTGATGGAGGAACGAGGGGGTAACGACTGCTAGATGACGGTTGCATTAACCGCACTGAGACAAGATTGGCGACGAAGTTCGCTTACATTATGATTCACAGGGCCCTGACACCGCAGCGAGATGACAGGGCCTGAGGGTCCGTGCAGAACTGACGATCGCTGGGCTGTGCATGTTGTCGCCATGCACTGGAAGGAGAAGCACCTTCTCCGTACCTCTACCCTCCATGTGCTACGCCCCCTCTTTGCGATCAGCTTACACCGTTGCATTTCGCTCCATGTCCGAGGAAATATCAAAAATTTGAGAAGGTATGGAGATAGGGTTTTGTGAAGTTCTCTCTTATTAAAAGACGGAAATCACAGATATCTTCAAATCCCTCTAAATCAAAACAAAAATTGCTGGATTCAAATTTGAACTGCCAAAGGGTGTTAGCATCAAACAAATCTGGACTGGGGCAAAAGTCCAAACAAACCAAGTATCTGTTATGTTGTTGATATTATAAAGGTATTTTTGGCACTTTCAATTCACCTGTGGTGAATATAGAATTGCTGTTTTAAGCATTTACGTTGATGCTGCGTAAATGAACAGTTCTGGGTAGCGGCAAAAGTGCAAAAAACACGTAATGTTATGTTTTGATAGAATAAAGCCGGTATTTTTTGCACCTTTCAATTCGACACTGTGGATTGTAATATAGAATTGCAGATTTTGAAGATTTAGTAGATGCTGCGTACCAATTGAACCAGTACTGGGTGCGCAAAATCAAAAAACACGTAAACTGTTATGTTTTTGATATAATAAATGTAGTATTTTTTGCACTTTCAATTCACTGTGGTGATATAGAATTGCCTGTTTTAAGATTTTACGTAGATGCTGGTCAATGAACAGTACTGGGTGCGGCAAAAAGTCAAAAAACACGTAAAAGTTATGTTTTGATATAATAACGGTATTTTTTGCACCTTTCAATGTCACCTGGTGGTTGAATATAGAATTGCTGTTTTAAGACTTTACGTAGAAGATGCTGCGTCATGAACGCAGTACTGGAGTGGCAAAGTCAACAAAACACGTAACTGTTATGTTTTGATTAATAGGATGGTATTTATTTGCACTTTCGAATGACTATGGTGAATATAGCATTGCGCGTTTTAAGATTTACGTGTGTTGCTGGCGTCAATGTACAGTACCTGGAGTGCGCAAAGAAGTCAAAAAACACGTAACTGTTAGGTTTTGATGATAATAAAGTGGTATTTTTTTGTCCTTTCATATTCACTGGTGGTGAATATAGAATTGCTCGGTGTTAAGACGTTAACGTAGATGCTCGCGTGCAATGAACAGTATGGGTGCGCAAAAGTCAAAAAACTCGGTAAAGCTGTTAGTGTTTGATATAATAGAATGGTATTTTTTGCACCTTTCAATTCAGCCTGTGGTGGAATGATAGAATTGCTGTTTTAAGATTACGTAGAGGCTGCGTAAATGAACAGTACTGGGTGCGCAAAAAGTGTCAAAAAACACAAGTAAAGGGTATGTTATTGAGTTTAATTAATGGTATTCTTTTGCACCTTTCAATCACCCTGTGGTGAATATAGAAGTTGCTGTTTAGCTGATTTACTGTAAGATGCTGCGTCAATGAACAGTATGGGTGCGGCAAAAGTCAAAAAACAGCTAATGTTACTGTCTTTTCGAAAATAATAAATGGTATTTTTTGCACCTTTCAATTCACCTGTGGTGAGAATATGGCTTGCTGTTTTTAACACTTTACGTAGATGCGCTGGTCAATGAACAGTACTGGGTGCGCAAAAGTCAAAAAACACGTAATGTTATGTTTGATTTATTAAATGGTATTTTTTAGCACACTTTCAATTCACCTGTGGTGGAATATAGAAATTGCTGTTTTAAGATTTATCGTAGATGCAGCGCTCACATGAACCAGTTACTGGTGTGCCGCACAAAGTAAAGAACACACGCTAAAACCTTTTTTGTTTTGATATAATAAATGGTATTTTTGTGCGACATTTCAATTCACTGTGCTGGTGAATATAGGAATGCTGTTTTAAGTTTTACGTAGTTGCTGCATCAACGAACAGTACTGGGTGCGCAGAAAAGTCAAAAAAACACGTAATCTGTCTATGTTGTTGATATTCTCGTAAACGGTATTTTTTGCACCTTTCAAATTCACCAGTGGTGAATTAGAGAATGCTGTTTTTAGATTTACGTAGATGCGTGCGTCAATGAACAGTACATAACTGGGAGCGCAAAAGTTAAAAAAAACGTTGAAGCTGTCTATGTTTTGATATAATAAATGGTATTTTTTGACCTTTCGAATTCAACTGTGGTGGAATATGAATTGCTGTTTATAGATTTACGTAGATGCTGAGGATCGCAATGAACGAGTATGGGATGCGCCAAAAGTCAAAAAACACGTTAATGTTATGTTTTGATTATAATCAACGGTATTTTTTGCACCTTTCAATTCACCTGTGGTGATAGATATAGAATTGCTTTTTTTTAAAAGATTTCTCGTTGATGCTGCGTCAAATGAACAGTATGGGTGCGCAAAAAGTAACAAAAAAACGGTAACTGTTATGTTTTGATATAATAAACTGTATTTATTGCACCTTTCTATTATCATGTGGTGCATATAGAATTGCTGTTTTAAGATTTAGTAGATGTGGTGACTGCGTACAATGAACAGTTTACTGGTACGTGAGCTGAAAGTCAAAAAACACTTAACTGTATTTGTTTTGATATAATAAAAATGTATTTTTTGCACCTTTCAATTCACATGTGGAATATAGAGTGCTTGTTTTAAGATTTAGTAGTTGCTTTGCGTATGAAACGGTACTGGTGTCGACAAAGTCAAAAAAAACGTAATGTTCATGTTGTTGATTGATATTAAACGGTATTTTTATTGCACCTTTCAATTGACCTGTGAGTTGATATAGTATTGCTGTTTTTAAGATTTACGTCTAGATGGCGCTGCGTCAGCTATGAACAGTACTGGGTGCGCAAAGTAAAAAAAAACACGTAACTTATTTATGTTTTTATACAATAAATGTATTCTTTGCACCTCTTTTCAATCACCTGTGGTGAATATAGAATTTGTTTACTGTTTAAGTTTTACGTAGAATGCCTGCGGTCAATGAACAGTTACTGGGTGGCAAAAGTCGAAAAATCACCGTAACTGATTATGTTTTGATATAATGAAACGGTGATTTTTTTGCACCTTTCAATTCAACCCTGTGAGTTGATATTGATTTGCTGTTTTAAGATTGGACGTTAGAAGATGCTGAGTTGTCACTTGAGACAGTTACTGGGTGCGCAAACGTCAAAAAGACACGTAACTGTTATGTTTTCGATATAATAAACGGTATTTTTTGCAGCCTTTCAACTTCACTGGTGGTGAATATGAATCTGGGGTTTTAAGATTTACGTAGAAGTGACTGCTGCGTCAGTGAACCAGTATGGGTCGCGCAAAAGTCAAAAAAACACGTAACTGTTATGTTTGATATAATTAAATGGTTATTTTTTGCACCTTTCAATTCACCTGTGGTGAATATTGAATAGCTGTTTTAAGATTTACTTAGAGATGCTGCTGTACTCAGATGGGAGACATTACTGGGTGCGCCCAAAAGTCGAAAATAAACAACGTTACCACTGTTATGTTTTGATATAATAAACGTGTATCTTTTGCTCCTTTCAATTCACTGTGGGTGATATAGAATTGCTTGTTTTAAGATTTAAGTAGATGCGTTGCGGTCATGAACAGTTCTGGGTGCGCTCAAAAGTAAAAAACATCGTAACTGTTATGTTTTGGAGATATTAAAATGGTTTTTTTTGCACCTTTCAATTCAACCTGTGGGGAATATAGAATTGCTGTTTATGATGTACGGTATTAGATGCTGGCTCGTCAAAATGAACAGTATCGGGGTGCGCAAAAAGTCAGAACAAAACACGTTATGTTATTGTTATGATATAAATAAACGGTATTTTTGCCCCTTTTCTCATTTCACGCTGTGGTGTATATAGAATTGCTGTTTTTTAAGATTTTCGTTGATGCTGCCGTCAATGAACAGTTACTGGGGTGCGCAAAGTCAAAAAACCAACGTAAGTATGTTTTGATATAATAAACGGATTTTGTTTTGACCTTTTCCAATATTTTTTGTATTTTTTTTTTTTTTTCACCTGTGGTGGAATTAGAATTGATTTTTTAAGATTTTCGTAGATGCTGCGTCAATGAACAGTAATGGGTGAGCAAAAGTCAACAAAACAGTAACTGGTTATGTTTGATATTATTAAAATTGCGTATTTTTGCACTTTCAATTCACCTGTGGGGTGAATATAGAATTGGTATGTTTTAAGATTACGTATGATGCCTGCGTCAATGAACAGTCACTGGGTGCGCAAAAGTCAAAAAAAATCGTAACGTTATGTTTTTGATTATAATAAACGGTATTTTATTGCCACCTTTCAATTATCCCTGTGCGTGAAGTATAGGAATTGCAGTTTTTAAGATTTTAGTAGATGCTGCGTGAATTTACAGTACTGGGTGCGCAAAGTCAAAAAAAACACTGTAAATGTTATGTTTTGATATAAGAAATGGGTATTTTTTGCACCTTTCAATTTTCACTGTGGTGTATATAGAATTGCGTTATTAATATTTTCGTAGATGCGCTGCGTCAATGAACAGTTTACTGGGTGCGCAAAAGTCAAAAAACACGTTCAACTGTGATTTCTCGTACGACTACATGGTATTTTTGGCAACAACAACCTGTGTGCTGTCACAAGATTGATGGATTGATATTTTAATTGCAAGGTGGAATATGGATATATCAACAGTACATAATTAATTGGAACCACCTATCTGAAGGTATACTGTATAATAAAAGTGGAGTTTTGCAGCTAACAAGAGACCTGCAGTTACTAGAAATTTTGTTTATCCAATATAAGTTCAGGGCTGCCGCAAATCTAAGGAAATATTGTCAATAGCAAAACTGTTTAATAATAAAGTATTCCACTACAATGTCTCACACTAAAAGTACTTGGTGAAATTATATCAGTGGTCTTTATAGATAGATGCTTGTTCTTGTATCGCCCCCGCGGCGCCCCCCCGCCCCCCCCCACTCCCACTCCCCCCCCCCCCCCGCTCCCTCGCCGTATGAATATTAGTTGCTGTAAGAATGCTGCTTTAAAATTCTCTAGCTAACTACATGTGTAAATTCTTTCAAATCCCTAATCATAAACTAAATTGGAAGGGATGCACAGCTTAATA
Source organism: Phyllomedusa bahiana (assembly GCA_025379985.1). Taxonomy (NCBI): domain Eukaryota; kingdom Metazoa; phylum Chordata; class Amphibia; order Anura; family Hylidae; genus Phyllomedusa; species Phyllomedusa bahiana. The sequence goes on from JAODAL010021814.1 coordinate 29,094, forward strand.
GTAGAGGTTTCTCTGTGGCAGAAATAGACTTATTTCGCTGAGCTGTTTGGCCACAGATCAGAGCGCAGGTCCCTACACTATGAGACGCTGAGAGACACTGAGGCTGACTCGGAAACGCTTTGTTCTATGTAAAACGAGGTCATGTGATTTTTCTCACAGCATATGCAACCTATAACATCCAAGTCATGACGTGCACACAACATCTACCTGCTCTATTCTGTAATCCTCATTTGATGGCCTGACAAAATTAAGGAAGCGCCGTAAAAAGGCGCGATCTTACTAGATGATGCTCAGGATTTTACCTGTATTTATCGCTTGATTGGAAAATGTCGAATCACCATAAAAACCTTCGCCGATTTCAACTTTGTCGATAAAAAATCGACTTCAACACTACTGGAGATGGGATTCCTCTGTACACGGCCTGTCCTAATGTTGAGCTTTCTCACTTTATCCGCCCTTCATATTTCGCCATTTAAGGTGCCTTCAATTCTCCTCTGACGGGGCGAAACATGCGCCTTGTTCTGTGAGCTATAGGGCGAGTCCTCCCTGCTCTGCCTTGGATGTTCCTGGCGTTTAAAAAAAAGTGCATTTAGTATTTTCTCAAAACTGGATATTATTCTTATACAAGTACTGAAAGATATTGATTCCTTATGTGAATGTCCTTGTTAGTTTTCCTGCCCTTCCCACTCTTGTCCTGATGTAGAAGGCCTTGTGATGTATTTGATGGTGAAGGATATTCTGAGTTGTTCCTTGTCAGGAGGGCATAAATTTCTCCCGTGACATCCTTACTCTGCTGCGGCCTTCACGTGGCCAAAGAATGGTTGGATCTCACTTGTCTGAGACACCAAAGTCACTCGCTTGCTAGATATGAGAAAAAGAGCACTTCAATAGAGAGATTTGCTACAGATATGTGTGCACTGATCGAGCAGGACAAGCGACGACCCGTTTTATATCACAGAGGTTACATGGGATGTCACTTAGCGCAACAATCCAGGGCTTGCTGTGACTCCATGGTTGTCATGATGTGTCACTTACTGCCTACCTTACATGTGCTTCGCCTAAAGGAGCCAATAATCATGTGACATACCTGTGCTCTTATTCTGAACTGGACGCTATTATAGAGATTGCCATGGCATTTAAAAGTGATAGGCCAGATTAGCATTAGAAAACTGTGTTTTCCGCAATCCACCTATATTAAAAATAACGTCGTTTTACTCATATTGTGTATTGGTTGTTGTGTCGTATACAGTCTTAGACTCATAGTGGGTAAGTAATAAAGAGGGGGTGGTTTTGAAAAATGATCGTTATTTTAGGGGTTATTTATAAAGTTTTTGCATCTTAAAGTGTCTGAGAGACTAGAATGTGTCGTGAAAAATATTTGCAATAAAAAATTAGGCCCCTAAAATTAAATCTTAACGACGCGCCTTTAGACGGTTCAGCTGGAGCAGGCGTTCGCGTTGCAAATACTGGGTTTTGGGCGGAGCGCCTGGGCGCTGTGCAGGCTGCCTAGGATCGGGCTGTAGTACAATAGCCCTGATTCCCATGACATCCCCTGCAAGAACTGGGGAGCAGATAGGAAACCTCCTTAACCACGGTGCTTTCTTTAACCCCTTTGATTGCTAGCACGGTGCGTTTACCGCAGCACAATCAAAGGGTTTCCCTGCTCTGTCGGGTGATCGGGAATGCGTTTGCTGGTCACCCGAGCAGAGCTGTGGGGAACGGCTGCACAGTCAGCCTGGGGATCTAGAGTGGCCCCAGAGCTGCTGTCTGTGTATGGAAGCCAGGTACTAGGACACACTGTGTTGGTGTACCTGGATCACTGCCTGTGTCAAGAATGAAACTAGATTGGAATGTATTAGCATATATGAAAATGCTAATACATTACTAAGGGTTAAAAAATAAAGAAAATGTTAACACAGTTCACCCTTCAGTGGGATTTTATAAAAAAAAGGTTACAAAAAAAGACCACAAAAAAAGTGTAAAAAGATGGAATAACAAAATTAAATTAATAAATAAAAAATAAATATTTACATAAAAAGATTAAAGTAGTGCATACATAACACACACACAAGAAACTACACATATTAGGGTATCCACTGCTGGACCAACAAGATTTCCTGTAGAATTAATAAAAAGTTATAAGTGGGAATATATGAAATGGTGGTAAAAAAAAATTTAAAGACAAAAATAAATTTAAAAAAAATTAAAAAAAATTCTGAATTATTTACAGCGAATTTAAAACTATTCCCCCATAAAGTACAACTTGTTTCGAATGAAAAGACGTGGGCCTCAACCAACTGCGTCATTGAAAAAAATAAATAAAGTGTACAACTGTTAGAAATTGCAAGGACGGCAAAAAACGAAAAAAATGTTTGGTACTTAACTAGACTTTTCAGGTGTTCGGTTAAGGGTTAATCATGGGGCCTGAGCTTCAGTGAAATTACACGGTAGGGTCAGGACATATTGGATGTTCCTTGTAAAAACAACAGAATAGGGGACTTCACAGGGAGTTACTTTTTTCATTAACACTACTGTTTCCCCGAAAAAAATGAATGAAAATAAAATTTAAAAATTTCTCCTCCACTTTGCTTGAATTCCTGTTAAACACAGAAAGGTGAGTAAACACCAAAACGTTTTTGTAATGCAAGATGCAGTTTTTTTTAAGGGGGAGATTTATAGGGATGTCCAACAGGGCGTCCTTTTCCCTTTGGGCAGGTAGGCACTAGGGGGGGGGCCCCACGAGGTAAGGGGCCTTCGGGCAGCTGCCTACCCTGCAAAATGGAAGAACGGCTTTACACATGCAGGGGCGGTCGGGGAGTCAGAGCAGGGGCCGGCTATGCGATGCCTGATGCGGCCCTGCTTTCCTGTCCCCGCCTGCGCTTTCACCCACAGCGAGGCAGGGGAGCACGGAGCTGAATAAGCAGGACGATCCCCTGTGCTCCTACAGCCCTGCCCCTCCTTCTCTTTTCCCCCCCCCTCTCTTCAGTGCGGGGCCCCTGAAAATGAAGAACTGGGGGCCAGAGGGGCAGGGGGTGCCCCCCCTTACTCACACACCTCGGGACTGAAGCGAAAATGCCCGGGCCCCTGCTCTCTGGCTTTTAGGACCAGTGAGTGATTGAGGGGGGGGGGAGGTTTTGGGAGGGGGTTAGGGGGGGGGGAGGTTGTGGGGGGTTTGGGTTGGGGGGAAGGGTTGGGAGGTGTTAGGGGTGGGGGGGGTGTTGGGGGGTTAGGGGTGGGGGATGTTGGGGGGGGTGTTAGGGGGGGGGAGGGGTTGGGGGTGTTAGGGGTGGGGGGGAGGGGTTGTGGGGGGTTAGGGGGGGGGGGGTGTTGTGAGGGGGTTAGGGTGGGGGGAGGTGTTGGGGGGGGTTTAGGGGGTGTGGGGGGGTTGTTGGGGTGGGGGGAGGTGTTGGGGGGGGGTTAGGGGTGGGGGGGGGATGTTTGAGGTGTTAGGGGGGTGGGGGGTTGTTGGGGTGGGGGAGGTGTTGGGGGGTGTTAGGGGTGAGGGAGGTGTTTGTGGTTTGTTAGGGGGGGGGAGGTGGTTGAGGGGTGTTAGGGGTGGGGAGGGTGTTGGGGGTGGGGGAGGTGTTGTGGGGTGTTAGGGGTGGGGGGAGGTGTTGAGGGTTGTTAGGGGTGGGGGGAGGTGTTGTGAGGTGTTAGGGATTTGGGGGAGTTGTTGGGTGGGGGGGTGTTTGGGTTTGGGGGTGGGGGGGTGTTGTGGGTGTTAGGGTGGGGGTGTTGTGATGTTGGGGTGGGGGGAGGTGTTGTGGGGTGTTGGGGGTGGGGGAGGTGTTGTGGGGTGTTAGGGATGGGGGGAGGTGTTGGGGGGTGTTAGGGGTGGGAGGGAGTTGTTGGGGTTGTGTGGTGTGGTGTGGGTGGTTAGGGATGGGGGGAGGTGTTGTGAGGTGTAAGGGTGGGGGGAGGTGTTGTGGTGTGTTAGGGGTGGGGGGGAGGTGGTGGGGGTGTTCGGGGTGGTGGGTGTTAGTGGTGTGGGGGAGGTGTTGGGGTGCGGGGAGGTGGTAGGGGTGGGGGTGTGGTGGGGGTGTGGGGGAGGTGTTGGGGGTGTGTGGGGGGGAGGTGTTGTGGGGTGTTAGGGATGGGGGGAGGTCTTGTGAGGTGTAAGGGGTGGGGGGAGGTGTTGTGGGGTGTTAGGGTTGGGGGTGTTAGGAGTGGGGGGGGTTTGTTAGGGGGGGGGTGTGTTAGGGGTGGGGGGGGTGTTGGGGTGGGGGGAGAGTTAGGGTTGGGGAGGTGTGGGGTGTTAGGGTGTTAGGGGTTGGGGGGGGGTGTTGGGGGTGTTAGGGATGGGGGGAGGTGTTGGGGGGTGTTAGGGGTGGGGGAGGGTTTGGGGGTGTTAGGGATGGGGGAGGTTTTAGGGGTGGGGGGTGTTGTGAGGTGTTAGGGTGTGGGGGAGTTTGTTGGGGGGGGGGGTGTGTTTGGGGGTTAGGGGTGGGGGGAGGTGTTGTGTGGTGTTAGGGGTGGGGGAGGTTGGGGGGTTGTTGGGGTGGGGGGAGGTGTTAGGGGTGGGGGAGGTTTTGGGTGAGGTGTTAGGGGGGGGGGGTGTGGGGGGGTTTGGGGTGGGGGGAGTTTTGTGAGGTTTAGGGATTGGGGATTTGTTAGGGGTGGGGGGAGGTGGTTGGGGGGGTGTTAGGGGTGGGTGGAGGTGTTGTGGGGTGTTAGGGGTGGGGGAGGTGTTGGGGGGTGTTAGGGGGGGGTGAGGTGTTGGGGGGTGTTTGGGGGTGTGGGGGAGTTGTTGGGGTGGGGGGTGGGGTTGTGGGGTGTTGGGTGTGGGGGGGGTTTGTGAGGTGTTAGGGGTGGGGGAGGTGTTGTGGGGCGTTAGGGGTGGGGGAGGTGTTGTGAGGTGTTGGGGGGGGGGAGGTGTTTGGGGTGTTAGGGTGGGGGGGGTGTTGGGGGTTTTAAAGGGTTTTGGGGGGGAGGTGTTGTGGAGTGTTAGGGATGGGGGGGTGTTGTGGGTGTAAGGGGTGGGGGAGGTGTTTGGGGTGTTAGGGGTGGGGGAGGTGTTGGGGGGTGTTAGGGGTGGGGGGGGGTGTTAGGGGGTGTTAGGGTGGGGGGAGGTGTGGGGGAGTGTGGGGTGGGGGAGGTGTTATGGGGGGGTGTGTTGGGTGTGGGGAGGTGTTGGGGTGGGGGGGAGGTTTAGGGTTGGGGGGGGTGTGGGGGTGTTAGGGGTGTTAGGGGTGTGGGGGGGGGTGGGGGAGGTGTTAGGGGTGGGAAGGAGGTGGGGGGAATGGGGGAGGTGTGCGGTGTTAGGAGTTTGGGGGGAGGTGGGGTGTTAGGAATGGGGGGTGGTGTTAGGAGTGGGGGGGAGGTGTATGCCATCTGTGGCCCTGCTATCAAAGCCAATCCAGTGTATGCCATCTGCTGTCCCTGCGTATCTAAGCCAATCCATTGAAATGTCATCTGCTGTCCCACATTACTTAATACGTTGTGTGAATCTTTTTAGTTGGGGGGCGTTTTCAAGCTCAGAGCAAACCTGAGCGTAAATACGGCCTGGTTGGGGTATGTCAAATTCTGCATAAAAGAGTGTTTTTTATTTTTATCTACATAGACACATGAGGGCTTGTTTTTTTGTGTGACAAGATGTTTGTTTTAAAAGGTGCCATGAAGCATCAAGTAATGTGCTGGGAATCAGAAAAAAAAGTGGGTGAAATGTCAAAAAATTTACTTGCACCGTGTTAGCGGTGTTTGTTTTTATGGTGTTTACTTTTTGGTATAAGTGATGTGTCATCTGTATTCTGCGTTGGTTGGGGGGCCCAGTTCACAGCTCTGCCCAGGGGCCCCCAATGCTGTTAAGACGGCTCTGTGTCCAAGGTCCCTCAAAGCCACTTTAGGGCTGAATAGGTCCCTGTTGCAATTATTCTTGAAAACCGTAAAAAACTGCTACTTAAAGAGAACCCGTCACATAGGGGATGCCCCCCCTTGCTGAGGACAGCACAAGCTAGTTTCAGACATGCTGTTTCCAGTGCTGTGTCCCTTATTCTGTAAGATGCTGGAGTTTCATAGCATTTAATGCTCAAATCTTATTCATAAGCAGGTGTTAGCCCCGCCCACTAAAGACTAGCCCCGCTCACTGAGAGTTATTCACATGGTTCTACCTATCCAAAGTAATAGGTTTATCAGTTGAGGTGCGTGGGGCTAGAATCAGGTGGGCGGGGTTTGAAAAAACTGACTCTTTTTATGACTCTTTTCTGGCTGAAAACTGAAGATTTGAGCACTAAATACTCTAAAACTCCAGCATCTAACAGAATAAGGGACACAGCGCTGGAAACAGCAGGTCTGACACTAGCTTGTGCTGTCCTCAGCAAGGGAGACATAGTCTATGTGACAGGTTCTCTTTAATTTAAAAGCCTCCTAAAAATAAAAGGACATATAAATAATGCCATCATATAGTAGACATGCAGAGGATGTTAATAACTATTTTGTATGTTATGACTATCTGTTTTAAAAGCCTAAAAATACTCAGACTTAAAATTTTCCAAAAATGTGTCATTTTTAGTTTCTTCCACAACTAAACACAGACAACATTAACCAAAATGTACCACTAACTTAAAGTACGTTTTGTCATGAAAAAAGGCTCCATCACCTGAATAGGTAAAAGCATTAAAGTGACATACAGTCACATAAAGTGACACATGACCGATTTGAATAATGGGGCTCTTCCAAAAAGACATTTTGATGACAAATGACATCTTGCTGGCAGGCAGACTTCATTAGTCTGCCAGGTGACATGCTGTCATTGGCCCAGGAGTGGTCTGAATACCTGTTGTATAACTTGACAGAACAGCACCCACCCTCCCCGTTGTGAAGACTAGTGCTGTTATACATTGGGAGCAGCCTTTTGGAAGAGAGGTGCGGTGCTTACTTTGCCATGGACACCCCTATTGCAGAGCTGCGGCATCATTTGGAGGACAAGGGCACCTCTCTATGGCTGGAGCCTGCGGAAGCTGCATGACAAGAACTGCCTGAACCGAGTGGCTGATGAGGCTGCTGACCATGCAGGAGGTCTGGGAACAGTGTTGGCTCCAATCATAGAAGAAGCTGTGTTTGAGGGTGAGGAGAAATGTGGTGAGGAAGAGGATGTGACATCAGGACACAGGGTTGTGACCAGGAAAAGGGTGAACGAATTGAAGATGGGGCTTCCGGTTCCGGCGCTTGGCATGTAAGCAGGAGGCAGTGTGAGCTCCCGAGACTCCTGGCCCAGAACGCGCAGTTATACCGCAACAACCAGTGTTAAGCAAGGGCAACCCGACCGAAAACACCTTCCAATAGGCCAGCTCGTATATGGAGCGGTATTTATTGGGGCACGGGCAAAAATCGAGGACCTCACCCGAACATTCTACCATGTGAGACAGTTTCAAGATGGCGCCCACTAACTCGCCATTAGAGCTGCAGCTCACAGACGCACATAACACTGAGCTAGCTATACTTAGGAGGATGACTGCATTCAAATAGATTACAAACAGCTCGCTGCATTTGGCCCCAGGGAAATCTACATAACATTATCCAGGATACACTTAACCAGCTGCAATGCGAGGTTCAGTCTCATATTTCCAGAGTAGAGGAACTGGAGGAGAGAGTTAACACCCTGGAAAATGAAAATTCATAAATTTAAATCTACTGTCACCAAGCAGATATATTTGAAGGAGCGCACAGATGACTCAGAAAACCGGTCCCGCCAAAACAATTTAAGGTTGTTGGGGCTGTTGGAAGAAGTCAAGATGGCTGACTTATAAGATAAGATATCTGTAAAAAAGATCCTCCCTGGATTTGAGGTGGTAAGAAAGGCCACGTTCAATGTGCAGTGGAGGGAGTTGCGCACAGGGCCATTTCGGCGTTCAATATCCCTTATAAAGATAACTCAAATTACTGGACTGAATGTCCGAAGTGTCACTTAGACAAAGCGGACTTGGTCCACTGCCTTTGGTCATGTCCGGAGATTGAACGCATATGGAGGAAAGCACTGAGTTTGGTTAAGGACATTTGGAATATTGACATTCCCATGGCACCTCAAAGTCTCTTGTTCCATCATATAGTTAAAGCGACTCGGAGAGAAGATGCAAAGGAGATTTTGGTGACAGATAAAGGGATTCACGTAATGCTTCTAGCAGTAAAGCGTTGTATTCTGAAGCATTGGATTAAACCTTCAGTCCCAGACATGACGGAAGTGATCGAATGCCTACGAAACATGTTCTTTATAGAAAAAATGGAAGCAGAAAGGGACGGGGACAGGTGCTCGAAGACCTTTCCCAAGAAATGGAAACCCTACATTTCTAGTACATTTAGTGCTTCAGAGATAAAGGATCTGATGGAACCTTTCAAATATATAGAATTTTACCTAACAGAAAAATTCAAAGGTACACTGGGAAAGTTAGAGATCGATGCCTAGAAGTTGAGAGAGTACAGTTAAGGGACACAGTTCTGTTTGGGGGGTGGGAAGGGCGGGGTGCAGTTTAAGGGAGAAAATTCACAAAAAACTCAGAAGCAGCTGATTACACAGGTTTTCTTTACTAAATATTTCTGATGGACAGTGAAATTTTTTTTAAGTGACCTTGATGTTTCAAGATTGGAAATGATGTAACATTGACTGTTACTTTACATTGTCATGATTATACAATGTTATACTTGCTAATCTTCTGTGTAATAAAAATATTTGCAAAAAAAAAAAAAAAAAAAGATCCTCCCTGAAATTCGAGGCATTGGGCGCAGGCGCCGGGTAGAAAGGGCAAACAGAATCGGCCCAGATCCTTCCACCATAGGCCGAAATAATCCAGCAGATTGGACACGGCTTAGGCAAGTCATAATGAAGTTCCTTGACTTTAATGACCAGGCTGAAGTACTGTGCACAGATTGGAGGAAACAGGAACCTCTTATCATCTGAGGATCCACTACTATGTTGCTTTGAGTCTCAAAAAAATGGAGAGGACTTATAAAAATTTGTTCGTATCTCTACAGAAACAAGATTTGTTTCCAACTACATTATCCAGCCACATTAAAGGTCTACCAGGACGATGGCCCTCCAAGTATCTTTACCTCCCCTCAAGCAGCAGAAAATGGCCTCAATATGTCTAAACCCCGCAAGACAGGCGAAAGATCCTGTCACAATTCTCCGATAGAACAGAGACCACCCAAGAGCATGAGAGGGAGATCACCGCCAAGCAGCCCAGATCTTCACGCTAGAAGAGATGACCGCTCCGCAAGATCTAGCAACCTGAACAAGTGACTTTTACACTTCTTCCCTTAACGACCTAGGACGTATGCATATGTCCAGGTTGTTTGGGGGTTAACGCACCTGGACGTATGCATATGTTCTAGTTCGTTAAGGGGTTAATAAAGATTTAAAAAGTTGTGGATCGGCGTGGGATGTCAGCTGTATATTACAGCTGACATCCTGCAGCTTCGGCCCTGACCCAAGATTACTCCAGGTGGGGGCGAGGGGGGGCGGATAACCCCTTAATTATGGCAACCGATGGGTCGCAATAACTAAGGAAGATTCAGGAGGACTGACAGTTGCCATAGGAACCAGTACACAGCAACAAGCTGTGTATTGATTCCTATTGAATGAGAGATCTAAAGATCACTCATTCAAATCCCCTATGGGAAAAAGTAAAAAAAAGTGAAAAATAAGTAAAACACAAACACGAAAAATAAAATAAAAAAACATGTACACCGCCCATTTCCCCTTTACAAACGCCCATCGCCCTAAAAACGATCAAAAATAAATAAAGTACCCATATTTGGTATCGCCGCGTACGTAACGACCTGCCCTATAAATCTGTCATGTTAATTTACACATACGGTGAACGTCATAAAATAAAAACAAAAAAATCACATATTTAAGATTTTTGTTCATTCCACAGCACATAAATTGGAATAAAAAGCGATCAAAACCTCCTATAAACGCCAATTTTGTGCCAATTAAAAAATCAGTACATCCATCAAAAAAAGTCCTTACACAGCTCTGTATCCAGAAAAATAAAAAAGTTATGGCTCTCAGAAGGTAGTGATGCATAAATATTCTTTTACACACTAAAAACACCTTTTTTTTTTTTTAAAGTGCTTCAACATAAAAAAAACTATATGAATTGTATATCGCCGTAATCGTATCGACCCACAGAGTAAAGCTAACTTATCACGGATACTGCATGCTGTGTGCTGTTAAAAATAAAAATAAAACACTGTGTCTGGGACTGCACAGCAATACAGAGTTTTTGGGAAGAGGTGGGGAAATTCATAGAGAAAATATGGAAGGTCAGAATACCTTTAGATCCACAAAGCTGTATTTTCCAATACTTATTGAGGCCTAATGAAAGAGACGGGTAGGAAAAGAGTCTACAAAGTTAAAGGAATACATCTAGCGCTGTTAGCAGCCAGATAAACATACTCAGACATTGGGTGGAAATAAACCCCCAGACATACAGGTGAATGCCTCTTTGAAACAATTAATCTTTTAGAAAAGCTAGACACAGAAAGGCAAAAAGAACAATTGACGGGAAACTTTATTAAAAATGGAAAGAATTTATTGCTGGCACTTGTGACACACAGGAATTATGAGAATAATTGAACCCTTTAAATATTCTACATATTATTTTACGGAGAAACTAAGTGGTAATCTAGGAAAGTTAGATAGTCTAAGGTGGGAGGGGTGAGGTACTGCATGACAAAGTTGGTATGTTTGAAGTTGTAGTTATAATCATTCAGTTAATCAGGAACTTAAGAGAAAAACGAAATGGAAGAAGCAGAGTGACACATTTCATTTTGGATATTGTCTTTATTAACAATTCATAACTTTAATGATAATACGAAATGTCCATAACTGTATGATTATATATTATAAACAGATGTTTTAATATGTGTGATCTCTGTATTTTTCCAAATAAAACATTTTTATATAAAAATAAAAAACACTACTAGGATTGCAGTATTTTCTTCACCCTCCCTTCTAAAAAAAACGGTTTAAAACTGGTCAAAAAGTCTTGTCCCCCAAAAATGATACCAATCAAAATGTCAACTCATCCTGCAAAAAACAAGCCTGTACACAGCTCCGTACACAGAAAAATTAAAAATTATGGCTCTCAGACTATGGTGATGCAAAAACGTGTTTTCCTGTTTTAATAAAATTGTTTTTATTGTATAAAAGCTTTAAAAAAAAAAAAAAAAAAAATACTAATTGGGTATCGCTGTAATCATATCGACCAGCTGAGTAAAGCTGGCATGTCATATATAACGCAGAGTGACCACTATAAAAATAAAAAACACTACCAGGATTGCTGTATTTTGTTCAAAATGCCTTACAAAAACCTTAATAAAAAGTGAACAAAGCATCATATTCCCCCCATAAAAGCATCAATTCATACTGCAAAAAACAAGGCCCTTCACAGCTCTGCACACAGCAAAATAAAAAAGTTATGGCTGTCAGAATAGGACAACATAAAAACGCATTTTTTATAGACATATTTCTATTGTGTATAAGTAACTAATAAAACATAAAAAACTATATAAAATTTATATCATTGTAATTGTACTGACCCCCATAGTAAAGTTATCCTGGCATTTACACTGCACAATGAACGCTGTAAAATTGAAACCCAAAAAACAATAACAGAACTGCGTTTTTTCCCCCCATTCTCATGGCCCAATGCTAAAACAAACTATGGAACACCCGTGCGCCCAAAATGCACAATTCACCCCTATATGAGATTCTTTGGGGGCCTTGCAAATGCGACATGATCCCACCAAAATCTGCATTCCAAAGGCCAAATAACAATCCCTCTCTTGTATGTCCTTACATGCGCCCTAACAGCAGTTTACACCCACATGTAGGGCATTGCCAAACTTGGAAGAAACTGTTTAACAAATTTTTTGGTGCTTTTTTTTTCCAGGATTCCTTGTAAATATGAAACATTTTAAGCTAAAATTGCAGATTACTTTTTAATTTTCACAGCCTAATGCTAAAAATAATTTGTGAATCACCTGTGGGTTGGATATACTCACTGCACCCCTGGATATATTCCTTAAGGGGTTTAGTTTCTAATATGGGATCTTTTTAGGGGTGTGTATTAAGTTTTAGCACCTTAGGGTGACTGCAAACATGGAATGGCGCCTAAATAAAATCGTATTGAAAATGAGACCCCAGAGTATAGAAGGTACTTCTCCTAATCTGGGGCATGTAGTTGAGCCAAATAGTGCACTAGGGCCACATATGGGATATCTCTAAAAACGGCAGACCTGGGGGAATTGATATTAAGTTGCATTTACCTATTCACATTTACCATATTGCAGTGAATAATAGATAAATATTGAAAATCTGCAAAAAAAAGTGAAATTTTAAAATTTCACCTTCACTTCGCTTTAATTTCTGTCAAATAGCTAAAAGGTTAACAAACTTCCTAAACACTGTTGTAAATACTTTAAGGGCTCATTCACACGGCTTATTTTGGGACTGATTTCAGCCGTATTGAGCGCCGTATTTGCGCTCCAATACAGCTGAAGTCAGTCCCAGGCATTACGGTAATCCACAGTTCTCATAGAGAACTGTGGATTCCCTCTCTCCTCCCCGCCCGGCGAATCCGGCGAGCGGGGAGAAAGTGACATGTCAATTATTTACAGCGTGTATGCGCCGTGAACAATGACTGTCTATGGGGTCGGCGAGCTGCCGGCCCCCCACCCCCGCTCCATGGCAGCCGGCGTAATTGCGGGGCGAAATACGTTCCTGCAATTATGTCGGGCAATAAGCCATGTGAACCTAGCCTAAGGGGTGTATTTTCTTAGATGGAGTGATTTATGGGGGTATCTAACATGCAGGCCCCTCAAAGCCACATCAGAACTGGAGTGGTCCCTAAAAAAATGTATATTGCAAATATTCTTGAATATGTGAGAAATTACTATTAAGATTCTAAGCCCCCAAATGTCGGGAAAAAAAAGACATTTAAAAATTATGCCAACCTATAGTGAACATATGGTAGATGCTAGTTATAAACTGTTTTGTGCTGAATGCCGTATATACTCGAGTATAAGCCGACCCGAGTATAAGCCGAGGCACCTACTTTTGCCCCAAAAAACGGGAAAACTTATTGACTCCATTACAAATTGTTATTTCCCTTAATTCATCATGCTGACTGCAGTCAAGGTAGGGTAGGAAATCAGGGGTAGGGAAATTTTAAAAATAAAAATGGTACCAATAAAATTACATAGGCAGTTTAATGTCCCCCATAGGCATTTATAGGCAGATATATGACCCTATATTCAGGTATAGGCAGGTATATGTCCCAAAAGGCACGTATATGGCCCCATAGGCATGTAATAGGCAGTTAAATGTCCCCCATAAGCAGATTATAGGCAGGTATATGGCCCCCATAGGCAGGTATATGGCACCATAGGCAGGTATAGGGCAGGCTGTAGGCAGGTATAGGGCAGGCTGTAGGCAGGGTATAGGGCAGGTATAGGCAGCTGTAGGCAGGTATAGGGCAGGTATAGGCAGCTGTAGGCAGGTATAGGGCCGGCTGTAGGCAGGTATAGGGCAGGTATAGGGCCAGCTGTAGGCAGGTATAGGCAGGCTGTAGGCAATAATAGGCAAAATAAAATCACTTGCCTGGATCCCCGCTGCTCCGTGTCCCGCGCTCTCCGCTCTGCTCTGTCTTCTTGCCGACACAGGCGGGTGACGTCATCAGGCCGCGCACGCAGCTTGATGACACACGCTGCCTGTGCCGGAAACACCGGACAGCCAGAGTCTGCGACTGCCCGGGAGTCCACTGCGGAGCAGGGAGCACTCGCTCTCTGCCCCGCAGTGGTATCCCTTCACCTATATGCGCTCCGGAGGAGTCGCATATAGGTGAAGGGATCGCGGACAGTGCCCGGGCCAGCGCAGCGCCCGGACACTGTGCGCTCACTCGGCAATCAGTTATATGCGCTCCCTGAGGAGCCGCATATAACTGAAGCGTCCCTGTCGGCGCATGGGACAGTGACTCAAGTATAAGCCGAGGGGAGATTTTTCAGCACATTTATTGTGCTGAAAAACTCGGCTTATACTCGAGTATATACGGTAATTATCTGTCTTGCACGCAGAAATTTTGGAACTCTCAAAATGACAAATTTTTCAAAATGTTCACAAAATGTTGATATTTTTCAAAAAGAAACAAGGATTGTATGGATCAAAATGTCTTACTAACTTAAAGCACAATCTGTCACGAGAAAACAATCCCCCCGCCCCCGCTCCATGGCAGCCGGCGTAATTGCGGGGCGAAATCCGTTCCTGAAATTAAGTCAGGCAATAAGCCGTGTGAACCTAGCCTAAGGGGTGTAGTTTCTTAGATGGAGTGATTTATAGGGGTATCTAACATGCAGGCCCCTCAAAGCCACATCAGAACTGGATTGGTCCCTAAAAAAATGTATATGGCAAATTTTCTTGAATATGTGAGAAATTACTATTAAGATTCTAAGCCCCCAAATGTCGGGAAAAAAAAGACATTTAAAAAATTATGCCAACCTATAGTGAACAATGGTGATGCTTGTTATAAAAGTTTTGGCTAAATAATTTCTGCTTGCACACAAAAATTTTTGGAACTTTCAAATGAAAAAATTTTTCTAAATTTTCAAAAATTTTTTGATATTTTTCACAAAGAAAAAAGGGTTTGTATGGTAAAAATGTTTTTAACTTAAAGCACAAATATGTCACAAAAAAACAATCTCTGATCAAGGGGATAAGTAAAAGTGTCAAAAAGTTATTCTCACAAAAGTGACAATCCCAGATTAAAAAATATAGCGTTCATAAAGGCCAAAAAAGGGCTTGGCCCCTTAAAAGGGGTTAAACTTGTAATACACCAGATTCCCCTTCAGTTTTAAAAATTTATTTCTGCCTATAAACTTTACAATGGCGGGTTTTAACAAAATGTTCATTTTAGAAAAACGGTGATGTGGAGAGGTTAATGTTGGGTGATCATATCGTCAGTTTTATGTAACAAAATTTTTCTGTATTATGAAAAGATATCACCAGGGGGGGCCTTTTAAAAAATTACAATAGCTTAGTTACTAAATACAAGGTTGTTCCCCAACAGCAAATTTTTCCCTGCAGCATCTTCTCCCATGATATCAGCTGATCTTTTGGGGACACCACGACAATCGTCGAGGGTATCTCTTTGGGGTATTTTTTACATTTTATTTCTTCTTGCACTTTTACAGTACTTGACAAAAATGATGCTAATGATATAAAATGATAAAAAAACCAATTTTATTGGGTTAAAATCAGTGCGGAATCCTGCTTGATGTCACTTTCAGGAAAGGTAAGGTTCCTCCAAACTTTTAAATATGGCGTAAATGGGGTGGTGGCAGCGCCGATGTCTTTTAGCCTGGGGTGCCTTTAGCCCAACCAGGGGGGGGGCTCCACAATAAGATTGTGGATATCTCTTCAGGCTGGATGATGACTTGGTTTATTTACCCCCACATCTTTCCCTTTTCCTCTCGGTTTTTTTTGGGGCTCCTTGCCACAGTATGTCCTCTTCATGGGTCAGGGTGCTGGGGTCATTGGATTTTTTGCTAAAAAAAAATGTAAAAAAACCCTTATGGAAACAATGTGGAATTTGCCCCAAATCGGAGGGTTTTGCACGGGTAATTGGGCACTTGTAGTTTTCATCATGCATGAGCAAATTTTTTCCAAATTAACTTGTGTTATTTTAATTTAAAGGGACAAAATTTGTTTTGAGGGGGATTTGGATCTCATAAAATGAAGGACCTTGCTAGAATATGTCATATTTTTGATGCTCGGGTCCATTTTTTGCATCCAGACTTCACTCGCAGGGAAATGCTTGGCCCTATTCACTTGAAGGAGCCGTCCCGCAGTTTTCCCAGCCAAAAACCAATTTGAGCGTGTTTTAAAAGGGGAAAGACTGTGCAGGGATGCAACATTTTCCCTGCAGTCCATTATTTTCAGGTTTGGGGGACATCCCAACTAAATCTTTCCCCAGATCACACAGTGATAAATATATCCTAAAAAGGGTCTTCAGTTTAAAAAAAAAATGGGAATAATTTTACAAGCTTATTACTAGAAGAGGTCCTAGTATAAAAAATTTAAATTTTTACAAAACAAGGGAAAAAGAGGTTAGGGTTTAAATTGTCTCTAAATTAAAAACCCAAAAAAATCAAACTGCTTCCCTTGTGAAATTTGGGTGAAAACTTTCTTTTGCTCGCTCACCTCCTGCTTAAAAGGCCCCCCCTTCCCGAAAACAAGCACCCTTTCAAGTTTGTGCGGGCACAAGTTACTCTCACAGTCCAATTCTACAACCCCAGATAAAAAATGAATAGTGTGATGGGTTCCGGCACAACAGCTAAACCTCGTACATAAGACGCCTCTGCTTTGTATACACCCCACCTGATCAACGATAAATTTTGGCCCGGCTTTAAAAAAGGGCCCTTCAGCCCAAAAATTTCCCGCCGGACCCTGTCCCCTTTGACTATGTACCCCCCTGATCGGGAGCATACCCAGCCTCTATTTCCATTTCCAGTTTTGACACGAGGTTCTTATAAACCACATGCAAAACATAAATTGGGTGACCTCTTCAAACCCCCAAAAATCAAAAGGCTCAAAATTTCATAGAAATAAATTCAGAACTGGATTGAAAAGTAAAATACTCCCCCTTTCCCAGGGTCGCTTTTGGGCAATATATCTCATTCCCCAAAAAAGGAACAAGAGGTTTCCCCCACTTGTAAAATGAAAACCCCAAAACAAATGGAGGCGAGGGTTTGCAGAAAGGGGGTTGTTGGTGACCCAAAAACCCCCCCAAAAATTTTCTAGGTGGGCCCAGGGGAGGAATTGTGTTCCTGGGGCCCCAGTAACATGCCGGGCAGAGAGGACGGGCTTTTCGGGTTCCTGGACCCATCGGGCCAAATGAAAGGGATTTTTGGGGAAAAAAAGGGTGGGGCACAAAATCGTTTGACTTGCTCCCCAATTTCGTATCCACTAGACAAAAGGCGCGGGTTTTGAAAGGGGGGTCCCCCGCCTGTTTTAGGGAGGGGGGGGAGTGAAAACAGACCAGCACATGGACCTCAAAAAAGGGGTCACCGCTTAAAGGCGGGGGGTGATGGTTTGGAGGGGATTCCTCTGTTCAGGCCTGCCCCAATTTTGGGCTTCTCACTCTTCTCCCCCCCCTATTTCGGGCCCATTTCCCAAGGGACCATCTCAATTCTCCCCTAGGGGGTAAACCCTGCCCCTTTGTTCTGTGTGCTATAGGGGAGTCCTCCCTCTCTGCTTGAAAGTTCCTGGGTTTTTAAAAAAAAAAATATATTAATATTTTTTCAAACTGGTATTTAATTTTCTTATGCAGGCTGAAAGATATTGATTCCTTTTATGAATTTTCCCTTTTTGTTTAAAAGGCTCTTCCCTGTCCAACCTTAAGTAGAAGGCCTTGCGGGTGAAAATCTTTAGGGGGAAGTCCTTTTTGGATGTTCCTTTTCAAAGGGGGGCACTAAAAATTCCCCCTTTTCCCTACATCCTTTTCCTGCTGCGCCTCCCCCCGGGGGCCAAGATTTTGGGTCTCACTTGGCCCCTTTAACCCCAAAAATCCCTTGTGAGTTTTAAGAACTCAAAAATAACAGCAATGGGAAATTTTTTCCGGTCTATGCCAAAAAAAAAGTTGTGAAAAAGAGCACTCACTAGAAGATTTCTCCTATAAATTTGCACCCGAACAGCAAGGGCAAAAGACCCTTATATCACAAGGGTTTCCCTGAAAGTAATAAAGTCCCTTACCTCACAACCAGGGCCCCTTTTGTGCTCCATGGTGTTTCCCGAAAGTCACTACTGCCCACCTTTTTCATGTGCTTCCAAAAAGGGGCCACTTAAAATGGAAAATTTCCCTTTGCCCTATATTCTGCTGGCATTATTGAGATAAAGCATGGGATTTTCCCCGTGGGAAAAGGGAGATTATCATTAAAACCTTGTTTTCCCCAATTTCCCCCTATGAAAAAAACTTTTTTTACCTCCCTATTGTGTATCTGGTGTATGTGTTTTATATACACATATTAAAACAGGTCGCTTAGTCAAAGTCCCCATAGTGGGGTAAGAAAAAAGGGGTGGGTTTTTTTAAAAAAGAAAAATTTTAGGGGGTTTTTTTTAAAATTCTTGCCCTCGTAATCCCAGTTCAAAAAACGGCTTTTTTTTTTTTTTCCCCCCCCCCCCCGGGATAATTGCGGGGCGCATTTCCCGGGGGGCCGGGGGGGTTGGGGACAGTGGGGGGCCCGCAGCGGGGCAGGAAAGGGGGGGGGGGGGGGGGGGGGAAACTCGCCGGGCCCATAGACATTCCCTTATCCCCCGGAGCGTAAAACCACCCTGAATAATTTACATGTCGGGGAAGGAAACGGAATCATAGTTCCTTTGAAACTGTGCATTACGTAATGAAATGGGGTGGATTTTCAGCCCCCTAATTTTCGCCGGGAGTACGGCGCGAATTAAAAGGCGAAAATGCCCAAAAAAAGCAGTGTGAACATAGCCTAAAGGTGTCTACAAAAATTGAAATGGGGTCTAAAAAATTTGTAAAAAAAAAAAGGCCCCAAAATTAAAATTTTGGGCCCGACTTCCCGTAAATAACACGTAGGTCACAAATTGATGGGTTTCCCTTTAAAAAAACAGAATAGGGGACTTTCATAGGGAGTTTAAATTTTTTTTTCATTAACATCAAAATGTTTTTTCCCGAAAAAAAATTAAATACATTCAAAAAAAAAAAAAAAAGAAATTTTAAAAAAAAATTTTTCCTCCACTTTGTTTTTTTTGGGGGGAAAACCCGTTAAAACACAGAAAAGGTGAACAAACACCTAGATGTTTTTTGTGAATGCAAAAGATGCAGTTTTTTTTAAAGGGCTTATTTTATAGGGATGTCCCCAAAGCCCTTCAAAACCCTTTAAAAGCTGAATACGTCCCCCGTTTCCCAAATTTTTCTTTAAAACCGGAAAAAAAAAAATTTGGGTCAACCCCCCCCCCCTTACCGGAAAAAAACCATTTTTTGGGCCCATCTTGACCAAAAGCCCTTTTTTTTTAAATCTGGCAAAGTTGGGCACTTTATTTGGAAAAAAAACTTTTTGACACTTTAAAACCTTTTAAACCTTCCTTTAGTCAGGAAAATGTCCTTTTTGGACCCATTTTTTGGCTTTAAGAAATTAAAACCCCAAAATTTTTGGGCCAAAAAAAATGCTTTTTTATTTTGTGAAAAATAACAAAGAAACTTAAAAATGTGAAAAAATTTTACCCTATTTCAACTTCAAAAAATTTCTGCAATGTAAGACAGATAGTTTATCGCAATCGCATCGAAGAAGTTTAGAAACTTAGAATCTCCAGATAATATCATAGCTGTAGGATCGGTAGGACATCCTTTTAAAATCTTCACTTTTTTTTTTACACATACTATCGGGGCTTAGAAATTTAGTAGTAATTTTAAAATTTTCAAGAAAATTTTGCAAATAGACATTTTTTTAAAGGGACCATCTAGTTCTAAACTAAACGTGACTTTGAATTGGTCCTGTATGTTAGGTACCACCATAAAATGACTGTCATCTAAGTAACTACAACCCCTTAAAGTAGTTCAAAACAGCATTTAGGAAGTTTATTAAACCATCAAGTTTCTTCACGATATAAAAACAAAGTGGAAGAGTGAAATTTCTCAAAATTTTCCACGTTTGTCTTTGCAGATTTTCATTTTGTATCCATTATTCACAAGAATATGTAGATTGTGAGCAAGGAAATGCACACACATAATATTGATTATTTCCAGACGTTCTGCTGTGTTCAGAGATAATCCCACATGTGGCGCCCTAGTGTGCTATTTTGGGCTCAACATCAAGCCCCAGAAATAGGAGGAGCACCTACCGGACTTTGGGTCCCTTGATTTTCATTACGATTTATCTAAGCGTCAGTTCAGGTTTGCGGACACTCTAAAGTGCTAAAGATGTAATAAACTAACCCCTAAAAAGACACCCATATTGGGAACTACACCCCTCGACTATATCCAGGGGTTCAGTGAGTAATTGAACCCCCACAGATGTGTTACAAAAATTTTTAGCGTTAGGGTCTCGATCGAACTGAGCAAAAGATAATTTTTTTTTTCTACTAGACAATCTGCAATTTTATCTGAAAAAATTTAATTACTAACAAGCATTCCTAGGGAAAAAAATAAAAAAAATAAAAGCCCTCCAAAATCTTTTACATCAATTTCTTCAATTTGCGGCACACAACCCTACATTGTGTTTAAACTGCTGACTTTCAGGCGGCACGCAGGGCAGGGCGTACTAAGGGACATGGACGTGTTATTTGGCCCCCAAATGTACCAGAACACGGTGAATACCTTCCAAAATCACCCCATTTTGATTCAGCATCTAGGATCTCATCTAAGGGATGGTATTGCATTTTGGTGCACAGCTGCTCCCAATGTTTTTTGTATGGTTCACTTGCTCTCTATGTGCCATGAAAAGGAGGGGAAAATGCCAGTTCGCCATTTTTTTTTGGCTTCAATTTTACTGCGTTTTTATTATTTTACACATAGAAATTGGATCTATAAAAAATTGTGTTTTTTTTTTTAATTGTCCTATTCCAACTAAAATCAATATATTACCATGAATTTTTCAGTTTTCTGTATATGGGAGAGCTGAATTATGGGCTTGGTTTTTATTGTGTATCTGAGATTTACGTATTTCTTAGTACCATCATGGTTGTGCACACACACTGACGCTTTGACTCACTTTGACTATAACGGTTTTTATATTAGTGGAGGCCATTTTTAGAAAAATACAGCCATTCATGGTAGTGTTTTTATTTTGATCTTTTACAACGGTCACACGTGCAGTCATATAATTACATGCTAGTATTACTCAACAGACGATACGATTACAGCGATACCCCAATTTGTATTTTTTTATGTTTTAACTGCTTTTTACCACGAATAAAAACACTTTTATTCAAAAGATGAAAACATGACTTTTTGCATCGCCATACGTCTAGAGCCAACGATGTTTTTATTTATCTGCTTGTATGGAGCTGTGTAGATGTCTTAGTTTTCTCTTTGCAGATCGAGTTGACATTTTTATTGGTATCATTTTTTGGGGGGACAAGACTTTTTGATCATTTTAAACCCCTTTTTTTTAAATTGTTTTTTTTTTATATGGGTTTTTTATTTTGAAGCCCCTTTAAAAAAAAAAAAAGTGTTTTATTGTGAAAAACCCAATATTTATCCCATCCCCAAATCTTTTGGAACCCATAACTTTTTTTTTTTTCCTTTTATTCCCCAAGATGTGTAAGGAGGGGTTTTTTTTGGGGGATGAACTGACTTTTTAAAATTGGGTAAAAAATTTTGGCGTTTATATGAGTTTTTGATCGTTTTTTAAACCCTTTTTTAAAGTGCTGCAGGATAAAAAAAAATTTGCAATTCGGGGGCGGGGGCTTAGGACGCTGACTAGATGGCCGCATGATTTGGAAAGCTCCGGGGATCGTGTAGTTTACGGGGGCCCCCTTCCCCTTTCCTTTTTTTCCCCAGTTCCCAGGGCAACCACAGAAGCACCCTCTACTAAACCAGGGATGGGGGAGAAAAGTCTGGAGGGCAGACGTCCCTTATTTCTTATTTTTCGCCACAATCCGGGGGCCCGGGAAAGGGCTTGGGGCCTAACCGGGAAGTCACCGCATTCCCGGGGGAGCTGATAGGGCCTGCAAGAACTTTCGTGCCACGCCGAGGGGAGGGGAGCGCAGCAGGGCTGCGGGACTACCTCTCCCCCCCAAGGAAACCCGCCCCCGGGAAAGGGGGCCAGGCCGACATGGGGCCCCCACAAGGAGGGGGAAGCGCCGTGAGTAGGAGCCCCGGACGGAGAGGACTGGCAGGAGGGTTTGCTTTCGCCCAAAAGGGGTAGACGGGAAGCGGGTCCCGGGAAAGACTTCTGGTTCCCACACAGTACATATGTGCTTGAGGGGTGAATCCTCCGGGGGGTTTACCCCGGGGGTGACTCTCTGGGCCCCGCGGCTCTATCCAAGGACACTGGGGTGCTCTACCAAACGCCACAGAGCACTAGGCCCACTGATCAGGGGACTGAATTACCTGGTTTGGGGTTTACCCTAAAAACCCCCCATTTTAAATGGGGAAAACTGACTGGAGGGGGGTTTCCCTGTACTGATAGTCTGAAAGGAGGGTTTGCACCCTGTTGGAAAACATCCCCCCCTGCCCCCAATTTGGCCCCCCCACCTGTTCACCGGGAATCGGCCCCAATACCCCGTGCTTTGGGGAGCCCTATATACGCCCAAGAAAGCCTTGTGACATTCCGGGCCCCCCCCTCGGGCGCCACCCCTTCCCCCAATCCCAAAAAAGGGGAACCAAAAAATAAAAGGGGGATCCCTTGTCAGATGATCCCCACTGCCTACTAAAGCGGGTACGGCCCGGGACATTCCTTAGAAAAACTTACATCATTTACAATAACTATGTTATTTTTCCTTTAATAACAGAGTTTCCCCCTTTTGGGGAAGCCACAAAGGGTTGGGGGAAAACGCCCCTTTAAGAAATTTTCCCTACTGGGAATAAACTCAAGATTTTTTATAACAGATGTCAAGGAAGCATTCAAGGGAACCCGTTTGAAATCCAGAGGGGGAAAAAAAAGGCCATATAGGAGAGAGAGTGATTCTATTGAATCTGCCCATGATAAAACCCCAAAGGCAATATGTCCACCTTCCCAAAGGTTTGTGTCCACTCAAGCAAAAATTTTGGGCCGGGAGCCCAAATCGCCAAATAAGGATTTTAAGATAATGGGGGAGGAGGAACAAACCTCAGAGAAAGAGAGGTCCCGGAAGCTACGGGAGAAGAGAATGGTTTTCAAGTTCTGGGGGAAAATTTTTTGGGAACTGCCCTTTGGGGGGGACTGGGCCCCCGGCCCAATAAAAAAATGGATAGACCCTCACGGGGCTTTTAAAACCCCAAAGGGGCCTGTTTCTCCCCAAGATTTTTATCTGCTGCATTCATGTTTTTCCGACTAAAAGAAAAAAGACCCCTAATGAAAGCTGGGCCCTCCAGAGATCTCTTCATAAGGGCCCCAACCATACAAAATTTTTCCTGATCAATCAGGGATAACCTTACAAAAAACCCATCGAAATCTCAGACCCCTACTGGCATTTGAAGGAACATTATTCCGTACCCGGGGGGGTTTTTCCCCTTCACCCTAAAAACGCCACAAGGTTTTGGAGGGCCTCTGCAGTCTCTCCGCCCCCTTTTGGGAAGTTCTCCCACTTTTTTGCCCCCAAAGTTAAAAGATTCTGTCCCCCCCAAAACTTGCTGTTTGGGGAAATTTGGAAAACCCCGTCCCGCCCCCCTGCCTGAAGGGAGAAAGCACAATTAAAAAGAGAAGATCTCCTCCGCGGGGATCCCAGGGAGATCCCTAGGGGACGTCCCTTTCGCCCCTGCCCAATTATTATTTGCGGGCTGAGGGGAATATGCCCCTTTAAATCCTTTTTCTGTCCCTTTCCTCTTCTTGAGGCATGGGGGGGGCCCAAAGGGGTTTTTTAAATACTTACTGTGGTTAAATATATTTTTTTTGAATTTGGACATTTGGGTCGGGGTAGTTAGGTTTGCTGGGCCACAAATGAGTCTCTGTTAGGGTTTTCCCTTAAGGTAAATTTTTTTTAATACTGTTCATGTCTTGCATACTTTTTTTTCTATGCTGGAAGGTTTTGCCCCCCTTATCAGTTTGGGTTTGGATCTTTGGGAATCTGGGTCTTTTTGGGGGTTTCCATTGTTTTTTATAAGGTCCCAGGGATCCCCCCTTGTTTTTTTAAAAAAAAATTCCCAGGGGAACCAAATTATGCTAATTCCCTTTGTCATTTTTTTTTTTTTTTTTGGTCCTTTTGGGCCCTTTGATACCCCTGGGGTGTCTACTTGAAATTACAGGGGCCCCAAATTGTTTTTTGGCGGGGGGAACTTTTTGGTTTCTCTCTCGTTCCCTTAATTTAAATTCACCCCAAAAAGACTGATACGCCCTGGAAATTTTTGGAAATTTTTTCTATGCGGGTTTTTTATAGGGAAGGGTCTCATGAACCCCCTTTGTCTCCCTTATGTCTCCCCCTGTTGTTGATGTTGATTGGGTTCAGCGTGGTGCAATATTGTTCCCCATTTAAACCAAGGGTTTTTCCAATGATTAAGCTTTATTCTATAAACGTAAAGGGGCCTCAACTCTAATTTGAAAGAGAAAACTCCTAATTGGGGATCTCAGACCCAATTAACCTTTTTTGGGTTTTTTGAAAAAGGGAGACCCCTTTTTTCAATAGGGGGGGCTTTTTTAAAATTTTTAAAACCTTTGTACCCGTATCTTTTTATAGCATCTCAAATGGGAAAAAAAAAGCGGGATTTGGGCAATTTTAAATCTAAAGCACATTTTCCCTTTATTGATAACAAACCCCATGGGCGGATCCAGGGGCAAATTTTTATTTAATACTTAAAGGGGACCCGGGGGGAAACCCCCCAATCTTGTTGTCCCAATGCATATGCTCCCAATGTCGGCCAGTTGATTTTTTCTGGGCGGGCTATTGACTAAGCTTCAAGTTTTTCCCCCATCGGCAGTGATTTTGGGGGGGACTTTTTAAATTTGGTTTCCCCGGTTCTTATGACAAAATTTTCACTAAGAAACCCCCAGTAACTGTGGAGGCCCCTAGCAGGCAACTCAAGGGGGTTTAGACAATTAATTGTAAGTCTGGTTTTGTTTGACTTGGGAGGGTTGCTCCCCCCGTCAGAAAAGGGTTTTTACCTTTTTTTCTAATCCACACCCCGTCCCACTCCGAATGAATTCTTTGGAAAAATTTTTGCTTTTTAAAGGGTGATGGAATTTGGCCCGGGTATTGGAAAAATAACTTGGACGGAATTTATGCCCCAGTTAGTGTGGGTTTCGATGTGCGAATTTTCCCCTTCTTTGGGTCGTCATTGGAGGTCAATGAGTCCCCTTCCCTTTGGAACCCCCTATTTCAGGGGGGAGCTGAGACATCACCTCATAGAAATATTTTTTAGATTTAAAGGGGGTTTTTGTTCATCCCTGGAAATACTTTGGGAGGCCCCATAAAGCCCCCTGTTTTTGGGGCAAGGGGTATAGCACTGGGCACCCGGGTTAAAAAAAAGACCGGGCCAAAAGAAGTGGAAGATATCCCTAGTTTCTTCGGAGGGTGGGGGAGTGGTTTTTGGGGGGGCGCCCGGGAAAAATCCACTTTGAGGGAAAATAGTGAATTTTAAAATCTAAAAATTAAAAAAGCTTAGCGATGTTCAAAGCGGGAAAAGGTTTGGTTTAGGCTTTTTTTTTTTTAAGCAGAAATACTATGGGAAAAAAGCCTTTAATAAAGCCCACACTCTCTTGGCCCAAAAAACTGCGGGGTGATAAGCGAGGGGGGTTTAAAACCCCCATGCCCCTTCCCTAATAATTCGGGGGTTTCCGATTTTTTGGGCCCTAAGTCTTTAAATGGAAAATATTTCCGAATATTTCAAATTATCTCCAAAAATTTCCCAGTTTCTTTTTCCCCCAAAGATCAATTGATCCCTAATAGGGTATTGACAGGGGGTTTTTTAAACCCCGGGGTGGTCTAAACCCCGCTTTCACCCAAGAACCCTTTTGATTCTCTTAATGCAATTTATAACTGGGGGGAAGGGAAAATTTTTGGCGCTATCGGGAAACTCCCCCTAATTTGGGGAAAACCCCCCGGGCCCGGAAAAGGGGTTACTTTTCCCTTTTTTTTTCAGTTTTTCAACCCCAGCTACTTCCAAATTTAATAACGTTGTATAACCCTTCTTTTCAGGGTGCCAAAAACCCTGATTTGATGTTAAAATTCGAACTTTTCTTTTAATTTCCCAAGCCGGGGGGGGGGGGGGGGGGCCCCTGGAGGGGCGGTAGTTATAGACCCATTCCCTTATTTAATGCCCGACATGAAAATCTTTAAAAAAAAAAATTTGGGAAAAAAAAATCTTAAATCACATGCCGCAATTGGTTCATAAGGATAGGTGGGGTTTTATTTTCCCGGGGCCCGGGAGGGGGGGGCAAAACCAGAAGGCCAATTTACCCTTTTTGACATCCCTGAATAGGAGAGGGGATTATTTTGCTCCGTTTAAGGGGCCCTTTATCGGAAAAAGGGATTTGACCGCCCCAAAATGGTCCTTTATGTTCCATACTTTTGGGTTATGGGATCAGGAGCCCCCTTTTCACTGCACCCAAAGGGGGTCTTTTCTAAAAAACCACCGGCTTCCATTAGACTACCCCACGCTTTTTTTTTTTTTCACCAGAATAGCTATTAAAATGGAATAGACAGGGCTGCCTCTTCCTCAAAATTTTGTTTGGGCCCCCTGTATTGAGCCCTTTAGCTGCCCGGGGGTTAGGGTGACGAAAATATTGAAGGGGTTCCGGTAGGGAAAGGGAAAAGAATTTAAAATTTCTTTTTACCGGATGATGTTTTTTTAACGCTCATGACCCCCAAAACCCGGCTCTACCCCAACCTTCACTCCCTTTTAAATAGATTTAGTTTCCCCATCAGGGTTTTTAAAAAATAAAACGGGCAAAAAAAAGCATTGGGCTATTGGGGATTCCAAAACCTTGGTTGATCATCTCAAAGGTAAATTATAACTATCGTTTAAAGGAAGATTTTACTTTTAAATACCTGTGGATTTTTTTCCCGACCCCGAAATACCCCTTTCCCTGTATAAAACCCTAATTTTCCAAAAATTTAATTTCAGAGAAAAAACCCAAATACTGGACCCCGGGGGAATAAAATTTGGCTTTAAACCCTATTTCCCGGACGTTTCCCAGCCATTAAGAGGGCGGTTTTTTCCAAAAATTAAAAGTATTTGTTTTAGACGCCCCCAAATTTCCCCCTACCTTTGCAACTCGAGATCTTACAAAACGGACTTTTTATCCATTTCTTTTGGGGCCCCGTAGGGGGACTGGGGTTTTTTAAATTTTGTTGCTGGCCCGGGGAAAAAAACATGGTGGGGTCTCGGTACCCCCGACTTTTCCCCAAAATATTATTTTGGGGGAAAAAGCTGAGGGGCATCCCGGCTTGGTTTTACAGCTATATGCATATACCAGAGGGTGGAAATTGAAAAAATTAAAGGGGTGGCCCCCTGTACAACCCCCCAAATTTATTGCCCCTTTGGGCCCAACCCACTAAAACTTTAAAAAAAAAAATCCCCCATTGTTGCAATCCATGTCTCTGACGAGAGCTTAAATTTTGGAAAATGTATGCTAATTTGTGGGTTTTTGGGGGGTCCCAGAGGTTTCCCATTTACGGTTTCCCTTTTTCGTTCTCCCCAAAAACCGCCCGTTAGGAGGGGGGGGGAAAGGACGAGCGATGGCGCCATAGTAACAGAGCCAAAAGGGTTTCCCCTTGGGGGACATAAATGGACCCACGTACTTTAAAAATAAAACCCTTTCAGGAACTTCAAAACTAAATTTGGGTTAAACCAAACCTCGGGCCTCCCTTTTCCCTAGGGACAGATTAACAAATATAAGGGCTCGGTGCTGGGGCCGGGGTGGGGTTTTTTCCCAAAACCCCCAAAATTTTGAAAAGATTTGGGCCCAAACAGGGTTTCCTCTACTAGGGGGCTGATTTCGGCTTTTTATCAAAAAATGATTTCCTAGCCAGGAGCCGCCGGGACCGGGGTTTCATAAATGTCCAAGTGGGAAAGGTTCTTGGGGTGTCCTTGTCGCAGGGGGAATGGCCCAAAACATTTGGCTTCAAAGGGTTTCTAAGGTCCCTTTGGGCTCCATACAGGGAAAAAAAGAAAACCCCAAATTTTTGTTTTGAATTTTACTGGTTAACCCACACACCGCTCCCTTTGCACTTTTGAATCCTTCTCTTTCCCCGATGTGGTTGGAGGTGTGGGGAATCTGGGGCCGATGGGCCCCCCAAAGTGTTTTGGGGCTTGTATCAGGATACGCTCCTTTTTTGGGGGGAGGCCCTTCAATTTGGTTCCTTTTTTTCCTTTTTTGGAGTTATTTGGGGGCCCCTCCTTTTCGCCCCAAAACTAATAAATTTTAAAAAGTTCCTTTCCCCCCTTTGGGTCATAGTTGGGGGAACTGCCGGGGGCCAAATATTTAATCTTTCGAGACACTGGGAAAAGGGCCCCTTTCCCCCCCCTGGAGAGGCTTTATGTTTTACATATCAAGGAAATCAGGGACATGGAATATCTCACAGCCCTTAAAAATGATGAGTTGGAGTCCTTTGATGCGGTTTGGAAGGTCTTGGAGGACTATTGTACTCTCCAGGAATTCTGACGCAATATATTTTCTACATAAACCTACACTGAGGATCTACATCATTGAGTAACTGTTTTTCCCTTCTGTATCTTGTCTCGTCTGATCCCCCGATTGCACAGTTCATATATTGTCTTTCTTAATATGTATGATTAGTTGCATCAGTTCGTAATAATGTTGAATATCTCCGCTGTAGTTAATAGGTGATGTTTATATGCTGAGGTATATATTCTATGCAGTTATATATTATGTAATGTGCATGATATATGTTATTGCGTTGACACGAAAGAAAATGTAATAAAAATACAGTTAACAAAAAAAATCGCCTTCATGTTGAGCTATGTTCATGTCTAGTGTTTTTACCTTGCCCTTCTAATGCCAGCCCTGCGAAGCAGTCATGACTACCCCCAAGCGTTGTTAGCCATGCTCCTTATTTGGCTTACTGCAGCTATTAGTCTGCCATGTTTCTTTTTGTGGCCTGAGTATTGTAGGCCTTTCTTGTTTTGTGAGTTGTTTGTTACTTCCCTCTCCCTACTCCCCGGCCGGTCGTTGCTAGTCCCATCGTCAGCTCTCTTACTATCTAACAAGATTATCGGATACAGCTCTCTATTTCCTCGTTATGGCTTCTATTAGAGTCACATCCCTTAACGTTAAGGGATTTAATGTACCCGAGAAGCGGTCGCAGATCCTTTATTATCTGCATAAACAAAGATCCCACATTGTATGTATTCAGGAGACGCATCTCTTGCAAGAACACGCGAAAGTTGTCCGCAATAGGTATTACCCTGCCTGGTACCATAGCAGTAACCAATCCCAAAAAACGAAGGGTGTCGCCATTTTTATTCATAAGTCCCTCCCTGCCCAGATCCTGGACGTCTTTACGGATTCAGATGCCAGGGCCGTGTTTGTGAAGTGCAGCATACAGGGGCACATTTATACAATCGCTAACCTTTATGTGCCTAATGTTAATCAGCTCTCCTTCTTGTCTAAGGTATTGGAGGACCTCACTTGCTTTGCACAGGGCCAAATTATTTTATGCTGCGATCTTAATCTAACTACCCCACGCTTGACTCTTCTTCGGGTCGCTCTGCTGTCCCCTTTCATGTGCTCGGCAAGGTCAAGCGTTTGCTACATAATATGCAACTCTCTGACGTGTGGCGTCTCCTGCACCCTGGGGAGAGGGACTACACTTTTTTCTCCCAACCACATCAATCATATGGTCGGATTGACTACGTTTTACTTCGTCACTCCCTGCTCTCACTAGCGGTAGACTGTAAGATGGGCTCCATCCTCCACTCCGATCACGCACCGGTACACTGTGATCTTGCCCTCCCACACTTTCAGCGCCCCCCCATTCAACTGGAGATTAAATGAGTCTCTATTACAGGATGCTTTATGCCTGTCTGATCTGCAGTCCAATATAAAGGATTTTCAAAGTGCTCATTCCAATGACCCAACTTCCCCCCAGATCAGATGGGAGGCGTTGAAGTGTGTACTCCTTGGCATACTCATCAAACATGGTGCACGATTAAAACGAGAGTCTGCGTCTAAGCTTCAGACCCTCTTGACTAAACTTAATCTAACTGAGACCTCCCACAAAGCTACTGGCGCAGAGTCCGACCTTCGAGAACTGATGCAGATCCGTCACGAGATACTTTCACTCATGGAGCGTAAACATAACCGATATCGACAAATTCTCGCCACGCGGTCATATGTCTGGAGCAATAAGCCTGGACGATATCTGGCCAGAGCTCTTAGAGAGCAGAGGTCTTCCCTGTTTGTCCCTCAAATAAAGAAGCCAGATGTGCAATTAGCGTTCCTCACGGACGATATACTCGAGGCTTTTCGGGGTTACTACTCCAACCTATATAATCTCCCTACATCAGTCTCACGCTCTCAATCTGCACAACATCACCAGGGCTTGGAGGATTATCTCCGGCAGACCTCCCTCCCCACTCTGTCTCCAGAGATATTAGCCTCCCTAGAAGAGCCTTTCACGCAGATGGAGCTTGTTGCAGCCATTACTTCCCTTCCAACGGGTAAAAGCCCGGGGCCAGATGGCTACACAGCCAAATTTTATAAGGTTCTATGTGATGACCTTTGGGCCCCACTCTTGCAGGTTTTTAACTCGGTCTCCAACTCCTCCCCTTTTGACCCGGCCTTTCTCAAAGCTCATATTACTGTAATCCCCAAAGACGGGAAGGATCCGACTCTGTGCCAAAGCTACAGACCAATCTCGCTCATCAATACGGATACTAAACTGTTTGCGAAATTGATCGCTTTAAGACTGACCCCGCTTCTAGGTGACATTGTACACTTGCATCAGGTGAGCTTTATTCCCTCGAGGGAGGCGAGGGATAATACCCTGAAAACATTTACATTAATCAATTCTGTTAAGCGGAGTGGCACCCCCTGTATGCTGCTTTCACTTGACACAGAAAAGGCCTTTGACCGGGTGGACTGGACATTCCTTTCAGGGGTCTTGTCTTCCCTGGGCTTGGGACCTACTATTATAGCGAAGATATTCACCCTATATGATTCCCCACAGGCTCAGGTTCGAGTTAACGGCTCTCTATCTGTACCCTTCGTCATTGGCAATGGTACCAGGCAGGGATGCCCTCTCTCGCCACTCCTGTATGCACTGGTGATGGAACATCTATTACAGGCCATACGGGCGGATGTATCTATTCATGGAATTCACTGTGGTAACCACCACGTAAAGTGCTCTGCCTTCGCGGACGACCTGCTCTTGTATGTCTCTAATCCGCTAAATTCTCCACCAGCTATAATGAAGGTACTACAGGACTTTGGTGTCCTCAGCAACCATAAAATAAATATGTCAGAGTGTGGCGATGAACCTCACCCTTGAGGCAGACATGGTGACTCAGATTAGACGGCACTACTCCTTCTCTTGGGCCACCACCTCTGTCAAATACCTTGGTATCCACCTCCCTTCGAACCTGACTAGAACCTTCGATCTAAACTTCTCCCCCTTGCTGCGGCTCGTCCAGGGGACCTCTCTAATTGGGATAAGAGGGATTTCTCCTGGATGGGTCGCATCAATGTACTAAAAATGAATATTCTGCCCCGTCTCCTTTACCTTTTACCAGCTGTTCCAGTTCTTATTCCTAAATCCTTTTTTCAATCCTTACAAAAAACCATTATGCAATTCATATGGGCCGGAAAGAGACCTAGAGTTGCAAAAGCCACATTAACTAGGCCTAAGAGGGATGGGGGCTTAGCTTTACCAAATTTTCAGGCATATGACCTAGCTGCCTCGGCTGTTAGAATCTTAGAGTGCTTCCAGCATGCTCGTTCCAAGCTTTGGGTTCAGCTTGAGTCTGTAATGCATGTAGTCTGTAATCATCTGAGGATCCATCAATTTGCTCGTATCTCTACAGAAACAAGATTTGTTTCCAACAGCATTATCCAGCCACATTAACCCCTTAAGCCGAACGCCTGAATAGTACTTAATGACCAGAACATATTTTTAGTTTTTTCCTCCTTGTGTTTCAACAGTTGTAACTTTTTTATTTTTTCAATGACGCAGTTGTATGAGGCTTCATTTTATTCGAGACAATTTGTACTTTATGGGGGAAAAGTTTAAGTTCACTTATAAATAATGGCAGTATTTTTTTTTTTATTTTTTTTAATTTGTTTTTTTAATTTTTTTTTTTACACCATTCACATTTCACACTTAATAACTTGTTAGATTAATTCTACAGGTTATTACGGTCGTGAGAATACCAAATATGTGTAGTTTTTTTTGTGTGTGTAATTTATGCACAATTATTTTTCTTAAATATTTATTTTTATTTTATTATTTATTTATTTATTTTACACTTTTTATTTTTTTTTTTTTTACTTTTTTGTTTGATTCCCCTGAAGGGAGAACTGTTTTACATTTTTTTTACACTTGGTAATATATTAGCATATTCATATATGCTAATACATTCTAATCTGTGTCACATTGACACAGGCAGTGATTAGGACACCACACAGTGTGTGGTGGGGCCACTCTAGATCCCCAGGGCTGACTGTGCAGTCGTTCCCAGAGCTCTGTCGGGTGACCAGCTGTTCTGATCACCCGACAGAGCAGGGAAACCCTTTGATTGCGCTGCGGTAAGGCACCGCCGCAATCAAAGGGTTAAAGCACCGGGTTGCGGAGGTTTCCTCCGCACCCCAGTGCTTGCAAGAGATGCTCTGGGATCAGGGCTGTGTAGTACAGCCCCGATCCTAGTGCAGCTGCGGTGCCGGTTGACGCCAAAAGACGGTGCGCAGTCGTTAAGGAGTTAATGGTGGACCATGACGATGGCCCTCCAAGTATCTTTACCTCCCCTCAAGCAGCGGAAAATGGCCTCAATATGTCTAAACCCCGCAAGACAGGCGAAAGATCCTGTCACAATTCTCTGATAGAACAGAGACCACCCATGAGCATGAGAGAGAGATCACTGCCAAGCAGCCCAGATCTTCACGCTAGAAGAGATGACCGCTCCGCAAGATCTAGCAACCTGAATAAGTGACTTTTACACTTCTTTATGACTCGTTAAACATTATTTCCCTTATTTCCAATGAGCCAGAAATAGTCCGAGATGCTGCAGAATGTCCATATAGAAGTGCTAACAATGCCAGGGTGCTGCTGGAGTGTACTGTAATTTTGTATCATTGTTGATAAGTCCACAACCTTTTTAATCTTTATTAAACCTTGTAATACACCAGAATCCCCTTGCAGTTTATTAAAGTATTGTCTGTCTATAAACTTTTACAATGGCTGGTTTAACTACAATGTCTCATTTTAGAAGAACGTGTGATGTGGTAGAGGTTAATGCTTGGTGCATCTTATCGGTCAGTGTTTATGTAGTAGCATAATTTCTGTATAGTATTACTTAGAGAAGATATCACCAGGGAAGGCCTTTTACAATATCCTAGGTTACTAAATACAGAGGTGTGCATCACCATACAGACATCATTTCCCTGCAGCATCTTCTGCCTATGATATCAGCTGATCATTGGGGGCACCAGCGGCAATCAGTCGATGGCTGTCTCTTTGGGTATTTTTCTACATTTTATTTCTTCTTGCACATGTACAGTACTTGATCAAGAATGATGGTAGATGATATAAAATGAGTGGAAAACCTAATTTATTGGTTCAATCAGTGACTGGAATCCTGCTTGATGTCACTTTCAGGAAAGGTAAGGTTCACCCAATCATGTAGAATATGAGCTGTAAATGGAGGCTGGTGGCAGCGCCTGATGTCTTATAGCCCAACCAGGTGGGATCTGATCACATACAGATTGTGTGATATCTCTTCAGGTTGGATGATGACTGGCATTTATTTACCACCACGATCTTCCCCTTTAGCCTCTCCTGGTTTTATTGGAGGCTTCTCTTCCCCACAGTGATGATCCACTCTTCTATGTGTGCAATGCTTGCTGGGATCATCTGGGATCTGTTTTGCTTTTGCTAAAAGAAAATATAAAAAGCTGTTATGGAAACAATGTGGAATACTGCCCCCAACCCAGAGGCTTTATGTGACAGATAATTGGGACACTTGTAGTTTCTGTGCATGAGCAAATTTATTCCTAATGTAACTTGTGTTATTTTATATTAACGGTACAAGGTTTGTTAGAGGGGTATTGGTATCTCATAAACTGATAGGATCTTGCTAGAATATGTCATCACTTTATGATGCGTCGAGGTCCATTATTTGCACGTCCAGACATTCAGCTCTGCAGGGAAATGCTGTTGGCCCTATTCACTTGAATGGAGCCGTCCTGCAGTTTCCCAGCGCAACTGAGCGCAGCTTTACAGGGAAAGACTGTGCAGGAGATGCAACATTTTGCTGCAGTAAATTTATTTTCAGGATTGGTGGACATCCCAGAGCTCACTCATCCCACAGAACACACAGTGATGATATATCCTAGAAATAGGTCTTCAGTTTAATAAAAATGTGAATTTTTCAAGCTTATTACTAGAATTTGAGGTCCTAGAATAAGATTAATTTTTACAATAACAAGGGATAAGAGGATATGGTTTATTGTCTCTATAGTGAAAAGCTAAAAATCAAACTGCTTACCTTGTGCAATTGGGGGTGCAGGGCCGCCATACAGGGGGTACAACCGGTACTCCCGTATGGGGCCCGGTGGAATAAGGGGGCCCGCGGCAACCGGGCCCCCTTATTCCTCCTGGCAGAGCTGGGCCCGGCGGCGCGGCCGCCGAACCAGGCTCCGCCTGGCCCACAGTGTGGGCCCCGAGTTGCGGGGGGCCCCGGAGGCAGTGCCGTCGCTCCCCGGGGCCCGGCCGCGCATCCGGTCTCTGCACGCCCGGGCCCTGCGTCCCGAGCGCCCAGAGACCGGCCCGGGTGTTGGGGACTAATGTCCCCGACTCCCGGGGCTGCGCGGTGTCAGCGGAGCACAGCGCCACTAGCGCTGCGCTCCGCTGATCTCCCTGGCAGGCTGGAGGACTTAGGCCTTCAGCCTGCCGGGCGCCGGCCCCTACTGCTGACGTAGGCGGCGCGGTGACGTCACTTCCCCCGCGCCGCCTATGCAGTGCAGCAGGAGCCGGCGGGAGCTCGGAGCGGCAGGACCGAGGCTCAGGTAAGTGATTGATTTGTTTTTTTTTAATATACTAGCGGGCACTGGCACTGCTGCCTATCTCTCAGGGGGGTCCCTGGCGCTGCCTATCTCTAAGGGGGGTCCCTGGCGCTGCCTATCTCTAAGGGGGGTCCCTGGCGCTGCCTATCTCTAAGGGGGGTCCCTGGCGCTGCCTATCACTAAAGGGGGTCCCTGGCGCTGCCTATCTCTAAAGGGGGTCCCTGGCGCTGCCTATCACTAAAGGGGGTCCTGACTGCCTATCACTAAAGGGGGTCCCTGGTGCTGCCTATCTCTAAAGGGGGTCCCTGGCGCTGCCTATCACTAAAGGGGGTCCCTGGTGCTGCCTATCACTAAAGGGGGCCCTGACGCTGCCTATCTCTAAAGGGGGTCCCTGGCGCTGCCTATAACTAAAGGGGGCCCTGGCTGCCTAACATCTAAAGGGGGCCCTGGCTGCCTAACATCTAAAGGGGGCCCTGACTCTACCTAACCTCTAAAGGAGGGCCCTGACTCTACGTAACCTCTAAAGGAGGGCCCTGACTCTACGTAACCTCTAAAGGAGGGCCCTGACTCTACGTAACCTTTAAAGGAGGGCCCTGACTTCACCTAACCTCTAAAGGAGGGCCCTGACTTCACCTAACCTCTAAAGGAGGGCCCTGACTTCACCTAACCTCTAAAGGAGGGCCCTGACTTCACCTAACCTCTAAAGGAGGGCCCTGACCGCCTACAAACTAAAGGGGACTCATGGCTAGGTACCCACCAACCTACCTGGGGCTGGCCTACCAACTTATCCGGCGGGGGTCTACCTACCTAAATAGGGCCTATCTAATTACCGGGGCCTTTCCCATTTGCCTACCTACCTGGTAATATAATTGTTAGGGGAGCAGCCCATAGCTGTAGCATTATCTCCAGGGGGGTTAGTCCTTTCCCCACCCTCCAACCCCTTAGGATACTAGGCCTCTAAGTTATGGCTTGTACCTGCTCTCCCACCCCTGGGAAGTTTGTACAGAGGTGGGAATAGGTAAAGAAATGCTGGAAAATTGAGGATTCTAAGATATTTGTGTGTAATTTCTGCAGGGATGAGTTGTGGCCGGGACAAGTCATCATGGCGGTGTGGAACGGATGCAGAAGAAAAGGGAATAAGAACGACTCATGAGAGAAGAGAACGACTCCTCAGATAGGACATCTCCGGTGAGTCCCTGATTTCAGGGGTTATTTTGCTTCTAAATTGGATCAGTGCTGTATTCACTGTAATGTGACCTGAGCTGGTGTCTGACCTCTATGTGGTCTCTATATGGCGGTGTTGTAGGTTATACCTGAGCTGGTGTCTGACCTCTATGTGGTCTCTATATGGCGGTGTTGTAGGTTATACCTGAGCTGGTGTTAGGAGGTACACTTACTTTCTTGCTGGTGTTTATTTTAGAAGGTGGCGAGGTGCGTGACCAAGGGAAACATGGAGGGGGATATTGTATGTGGGTGGAGGGGATATTGTATGTGGGTGGAGGGGGATATTGTATGTGGGTGGAGGGGATATTGTATGTGGGTGGAGGGGGATATTGTATGTGGGTGGAGGGGGATATTGTGTGTGGGTGGAGGGGGATATTGTATGTGGGTGGAGGGGGATATTGTGTGTGGGTGGAGGGGGATATTGTGTGTGGGTGGAGGGGGATATTGTATGTGGGTGGAGGGGGATATTGTATGTGGGTGAAGGGGGATATTGTATGTGGGTGGAGGGGATATGGATGGAGCTATTTAGCCCTGTGTCTATGATGTGTGAGACAGACAGATGTGTTGACTAGCTTGCTATTGTACTACACAATACAGTTCTTTTTTGCACACTGTATGTGGTAAAATGGGCGCATTTATGTCCTAGAGGCCGGTTTTTTTGCTGGGGGCGGGGCGATCGGGTTTCTGGGGGCGGGGTTTACGGGGGGGGGGGGGCCCAGGTGCTTCAGCTGTATGGGGCCCTGAAATTTCTGTTGGCGGCCCTGTTGGGGTGTAACGTGCTGTGCTCGCACACCTCATGCTTGAGCACCTCCCTGCAAACAAGCACCCTTCAGATTTGTGCTGCACAAGATGACTTACTCAATCCAATTCTGAAACACAGATGAATGGTAGAATAGTGTGATCAGGTTCCAGCACAATAGCTATAACCTACATAAGACGCCTCTGCTTTGTATACACTCACCTGATATAGACGAGGAAATGTTGGTGCGTGAAAAGGCTTCAGCTCCAGAATGGCCGCCGACCCGTGCTCACCGGC
>JAODAL010021815.1:0-66177 GCA_025379985.1 Phyllomedusa bahiana
TTTGATTCATTGTTTTAGGAGGGGATGGGTCTATTTGTTTGAGACAATGTCCCAAAGGGTTTTCCTGGTTAGGAAATGGTAGAAAATAAGTTGTTTAAGAAAAATTTTGGAAAAAGGGGTACCCGAGGGCATAAAAGAATCAAAAGTTTTTTTTTTAAATAGGGGGTTAAAGATTGACAAAGAGTTTGTAAAACTCGTTAGTGAAAACCATCTGGGCCAGGGCGATTTGTTTTAATTTTTTCTTGGAGATATCTGTTTTATTTCAAAATTTTTGTAATTGGTTTTTTCAGAAATTCTAGTTGCGCAAAAAGGATTACATTGGGGAGTGAGCACCGTTTAGGGAAATTTGTTTAGTCCTCACTGGTGGGGAGGGTTTTTTAGAGGGATCTTTTTTTTTGGTTATAGGTGATTGGTAATAATCAGCAAAGGCATTTGAATTTTTTTTGGGGATCATAAATTTTACTTTTGGGGGGCAAAAGGTTTAATATGCGTTTTGATCTGATCTGTAGTTTTTTAATTCTGTGTGCTTGGGGAATTTCCCCGGGGATTCCCCCGTAAATAAAAGTTCAAATTTTAACCAGCAAAGGGAATTTTCATCTGAAAAAAAACAAAATCCTAGCTTTTTTTCAGATTTTGGTTAGTTTAGTTTTCAGCTGTTCAGGTGTAGTTTTTAGCTGGGGCATCTAGAGTTTTTTTTTTTTCTAATGTGTCATTTGATTTTTTTCTCCCTTTTAGTTTCTCCTTTAGGCCATTTCCCAAACATATTCCCCCCATAAAGGCTTTGTGTGCCACCACAAAATCTGGGGTTAGAAACGGAAATTTAGAGTTGGGTGGTGAAAATTCCGCAGAGCCTTTGATATCTTTAACTATATGTGGCTTTTTTAGAGGAAGTTTTAAGTTCCAAAAAAGGGGAAAAAGGCGGAAGGGAGAAGTTACTTTAAAAGGTGAGGTTGATTGGCGCATGATGGACCAGGGGGCGTATTTCCTTTATGGCGAGGATTCCCATTATAAGGGCCATTTTTTTCAACTAAAAAAAAAAATCTATCTGGAGTGGAGATTTAGCTGCGAGAAGTATGTATAAAAATAAATCTGTGGTGTGTGAGTATTTCAGGGGTGTGAAGATCCCTTTCCTCTAATAGGAAAGGACTTAAATCGGGGTTTTTTTACCAGGGCGCCCCCAGATCTATCAATTACATTATAAAAAAAATTATTAAATCACCCAGTGATCAAGCCCCCTTTAGCCAAGTCTTTGGCTTTTTGGGAACTGTTTTGGGATAAAAAACTAGCTGGTTTTGATTAGGGGCATAAAAAAGTACTATGGTATATGTTACAGAGTCAGGGAAAAGTCTCAAAATAATTATATCGACTTTTGGGTCGGATTTCTGAGTCTTATTAAGTGAAAGCTATAGAGTCTCTGACCAAATATAGCTACACCCGCTGTTTGTTGGATCTGAACAAGGCCGAAGAACGAGACCGGAATTTTTTGTGTCTCAATCCGAAGGAATCGTCGTTTTCAAATTGTGTCTCTTGCACAAAAATCAAATCTGCTCAGATCGACTGACATCTCTCCAAAAGAGTGACACCTCTTGAAGGGGATTTGAGGCCATTGGCATTAATGGAAAGGTGTTTGGTCCCTTAATGGTGGATTACATTAATTAGTTGTGCAGCAAGTTTGAATAACTCTCTAAGCAAGTCAGCAATACATAGGGAATACAGTCAAAATAAATGGGTAAATAGGCATGGCATCAACATTAAAACAACTTAGTGTTAGTTGAAGAACAAGTACGTTTACAAAACAAACAATAGCACAAGGAGTTGAAAACATGGAGCTGTTCCATTACTATGGGAACCGTGTGTTGGGGGAAAGTTCTAGTGCATTGGCGCGCGAAAAATAAACCAAAAGTCAGGTTCAAGGCGTTAGAGCAAGTAGATTGAAGTACCTCAGCGACAAGGAGGTGCTGGCATGTCTAACAGGAGATCAGTCCATTCGGAGCTTGACGACGTCTATTGTGTTTCTCTGACCAGAGGGGGTGAAATCAGGTTTGTTTGTTCCCTCCTTTGCGTAAGGGGGGTAATTGTGAGGGGGTAGTCATGGAAACCCACATGACAGGAGAGCATTCTCGAAGGATTTCAGGGAGCTGGTGCAGACGGTGGTGTTGTTGTATCCTTCGAGAGATTAAATTGACAGGGAATCCCCAGTGGTAAGGGATGTTGTGGTCACAAAGCACTTTGGTTTTATGGAGAAAACTCTTTACGGTCGCCGCATTGTTCAGCTGAGGAGATCCGGGAAGATTGGAGAGGTCTTTGAATCTATTCGGTAAGTGACTCCCCTACGGGACGGGTTTGAAGCAGATTATCCTTTGGTGCGGAAGAAAGGGAATCTTAGCAATTACATACGTGGCAGCGATGGTGAAATTTGCTTGGGCTTGGGGAGCCTTTGTGTATACAGTCCACTGTAGATCTAAGGTTGTGGCTTCAGAAGAACTATGGCTATGGAGGTCCTGAGGAAGGGAAGCAACATTTCAGAGGTGACGGATTCAGGGACACCTTGATACATATATTGGGACCTGCGGGATCTATCCTCCCCTAAACCAAGGACTTTAGAGGACAGCCTCTGAACTCTTCTTCATATGACAGAGTGTGAGTATATGAGGAGATTGTGAGAGGTGGTGAAATTTTTACGAGTCTTTTTTGCTTCAATGAGATCTGTTCATAGGAGACCAGGGACTGAATGTCTTCCCTGAAATCCTTTCATCATCTGCTTGTTGGTCGTTTTGTAGGTGTCTCTGAACGAGGAGAACAATTGACGCAGAGTGGCCTCTGTGTTGTTAGACTTTCCAGAGCACTCCGGTAACTCAGAGTCGATCGATTCAGCATGAGATGGAGTAGGCGAGGAGGTGGGGAGAGAGACTGAAAGCCCCTCTCGGGGGGACGAGATGAAGGGTGGCTGTGGGAAGAAACTCGGTGAGCTTACGCAGGGCCTCTTGGGATGGTGTTTTTTGGAGGAATGCCACCATTTTACGTGTATATGGAGGTTGGTATTATACAAAATGTGTGCAAGCCGAAGCAATTAATCTCTCCCTCTCCTCTTTTTCTTTTTTCCTTCTTTTTTCTTTCTCCTTTATTTCTTGGTGAAATATCTCAATAATCAAGATGTAGTATGACTTATGAGATTCAGTGTAGATAGTTGTGGACAGAAGTTGTAGTTTTTCAAAGGCGAGATAGCCCCCAGGCAGGGCTTACTTTGAGAGTCCAGTGAAGCGTGTTTCCTTAAAAGACAAGGTACAGTGGGGCAGTATTGGTAGGGTAGGGTCCTGGATGACTTACCTGCAAAGCAGTGAGGACAGGATGGAAGTGGCTGCAGGATGTAGTTATGTTAGAGTTAAGGGAACAGGGTTTGTTCGGGGAATAGAAACCCGGTTAAGCAAATTCCCTGTGTGAGAAAACGGGGCTGTGGTCCCTTTATTGATATGGGTTTTAGGATCCCTTACCAAAGGGGGTTAACCCTTCAGCAGCCCTTGGGAGGGTGGAATGAAGCGGGCAAGGAGGAATGGGGCTTCAGCTTTAATACTTTCCCTCTAGATGGTTTTGGTCTCCGGCCCGAAGCAATGTGATATGCACACTGGTTAAGATGGCTGCCACCGTTTTGGGGGGGGGGGCTCACTGTATCACCGCCGGATGTCTTTGCGGCGATGAATTGAGGTTTGAAGGGGGAGTGGGTAAGTTCGGGATATCCCCTCGTTCCGTGCTTTGGTGGGCGGTCAAAGCGGTTGGGGTGAAGGAGGACCTCCGGAGCTCGTCTTCGCGGGCTGTGATGCCAGCAGCGCGCCCGCAGTTAGAGTCCCGGCCGGGGTTTCTCTGTGTTCCAGGTTTGCTGAGGCGGGGATACTCAGGGAGGTCAGGATTGTTCTCCACTCTTGGGGCCGGGTTCGGGGCCCCGGAACGATTCCAGGGGGTTTTTTTGTGCAGAGGTAAATTGCCCCTGGTGAGGAGCTCCTCTAAAACGCGCCTGCATTTTAAAGCGCCAAGCCAGCCCCTGAATTTTGTTTTAGTACAATAACCCCATTTCAACCCGGAAAAAAATTTTCTGGTCCACAGTTATTAGATATACAAATTGAAATGGGTGTTGCAAAACCCAAATATTCAGAACTAAAAATGATTAAGTTAATAGGGTGCCCCCAAAATTTTTCATAGACGTATATCACCCCGGCCCTTTATTGGGGACACCTGTCCAACTGCTCTTTTAAAATTAATTTCTAATCACCAATAATGGGGCAACCCGTGCATTTAGGCATTAGACATGGTCAAGACAATCTCTTGAGTTCAAACCGGCATCAGATGGGAAAAAAAGGTGATTTGGTGCCTTTGAACGTGGCATGGTTTTGGGTGCCAGAAGGGTGGTTGAGTATTTCAGAAACTGTGATCTCCGGGATTTTCACGCACAACCATCTCTAGGGTTTTTACAGAAATGGTCCGAAAAAGAAAAAAAATCCAGTGAGCGGCAGCCCTGTGGGGGGAAATCCCTTTTTGATGCAGAGGCAAAGGAAAGGGGCGACGGGGTTCGAGCTGATAAAAAGGGCAACAGTGACTTAAATACCCACCGTTAAAAACCAAGGGGGCAGAAGAGCATCTCGAAACGACAGTACGGCGAACTTTGAGGCGAGGGGCTACAGCCGAAGACACACCGGGTCCCACTCCTTTCAGCTAAGAACAGGAAACGAGGCCCCAAAAATTTCCCAAGCTCATCAAATTGGACGTAGAAGTTTGAAAAAACTTTTTTGCTGGTTGATGATCTGTTTTTTGCTGCGACATTCGGGTGGTAGGGTCAGAATTTGGGTCAACAACATGAAAACAGGACCCATCCCGCCTTGTTCAACGGTTCAGGTGGTGGTGGTGGTGTATGGTGTGGGGATTTTTTTTTTGGCACCTTTGGGCCCTTGGTACCAAATTGAGCATCGTTGCAACCCTTGTGGAATCTTGCCACGAAGAATTGAGGGAGTTCGAAGGCAAAAGGGGGTCCTACCCCTTACTAGCATGGGGGTACCCAAAAAAGGGCCGGTGAGTTATTATAATAATATATAAAAATAATATATATATTTATTTTTATATATATTATAATTTTTTCACATACAAAACATATTTTATATAACATACATACAACCGGGGCAATTGTTTGGGGTCATTAGAAATTTTCCAAAATTTCCCTTTTTTTTGAAAGAAAAAACAAGTTTTTTTCAAAGGAGCTAATCTAAATGAATCAGAAATACACTTAACATTGTTAATGTGGTAAAAAACTATTCTAGCTGCAAAAAACTAGTTGTTTTTTGCATATCTACATAGGGTGGTAGAGGCCCATTCCAAACAACCATTACTCCCGTTCCTAAGGGTACATTGTTTTGCCAACTGTGTAAGAAAGCTATTGGATTTTTTAAACACCCTTTAAAAACCCCTTGTGCAAGTATGTTAGCACAGCTGAAAACAGTTTTGCTGATTAGAGAAGCTATAAAAACCCCCCTTTTGAGCTAGTTGAAAATCTGGAGCATTACATTTGTTGGTTCGAATAAGCTCACAAAATGACCAGAAAAAATTAACTTTCATGTGAAACTCGACAGTCTATTCTTGTGCTGAGAGATGAAGGTTATTGCCAAGAAACTGAAGATTTCCTGCAACGGTGTGTACTACTCCCTTCAGGGGAGAGCAAAAAACGGGGAAACCCCAATAGAAATTTTCTCTAGTTTGAGAAAGGACCCTCACAGTCCTCAACTGGCAGCTTCATTAAACGTCCCCACAAAAATCCCCTTTGAAACGTCAAAGAGTGGCAAGAAAAAGCCATACGGACGGGCAAAAAAAAGGGAAAAAGATTAATATGGCAAAGAAAACAGACATTTGGAAAAGGGGAAAGTAAAAAAAAGTGTTAGGGACAGACAAATCAAAGTTTAGGCATTTGATCCACAAAAGAACTTTTGGTTGACGCAAAACAACTAAAAGATTTTGGGGAAGAGTGCCTGACGCCACTGTAAAGCTGGT
Organism: Phyllomedusa bahiana; assembly: GCA_025379985.1. Taxonomy (NCBI): domain Eukaryota; kingdom Metazoa; phylum Chordata; class Amphibia; order Anura; family Hylidae; genus Phyllomedusa; species Phyllomedusa bahiana. Next base: position 6,028 of record JAODAL010021815.1, read on the forward strand.
GGAGGTAATGTTTTGGGGTCGGGGGTTGTTTGGGTGGGGCTGGTAAAATGGGATATTTGTGGAAGGTAAAAGGGATTTTGAATAAAAAAGGCACACTATTTCATCCGAACACTCCAAATATGCAAGAACTATTTGGGGAAAAGCGGGCAGGGGTATTCTACTGTAATGGGGGGCCCAGGTGGTCACCAGGTCTCAAACCCATTGAGTGTTGGGGGAGCCTTGATCTAGGGGTTTACGCAAAAAGTGCCCAAAAACCCAAATTCAATTGTGGTGGGGATTTTGGGAAGCATGGATGAAATTTCTCCAGATTCCCTACAAATTAACAGCTAGAAAGCCAAGGTCTGCTGCTGTAATTGCGAAAAGGGGAGATTCTTTGACGAAAGCAAAGTTTAAATTAAAAAATTATTATTTCCAATAAAAATCATTATTTCTAACCTTGTCAATGTAGGACTAAATTTCTTTTTCATTTTGAAACTCATTTATAAATAAAATTTGGTTTTCAGGAAAAACACAAATTGTCTGGGTGACCAAAACTTTTGAACGGTAGTGTGTATATATATCTGAAAAGTGCTCGGAAGGATGAACACACAGAAACACACTGCAGTAGTTTGGTTCATCCTTCCGAGCAATTTTCGATCCCTGAAGATGCCTAAATTATCTTTACAAAATTAAAACAAGTAAAACAAGATGGGTAAACGGTCTGGTAGGGGACCCGGTGGACCACCCAGGCATGTGACCCACACCAGGGAGCAGAATCTAAGTAGGTCCCGGAATTTCACCAAGCCCGCCACAACCCGGGGATGGACTTGCTGGGGCGGGAATCTACAGTGGTGGACTTGCCTGCGGGGGGGCAAAGGGGGCAGGTCAAATCGAAATCAGGCTCAAGTTGGGGACAGGCAGGAAGGGTTTTGGGCGGGCAGCAGGGGTTTGTGGTCAGAAAACTAAGCAAGGGGTTCGGTACCCCGGTAGAAAAGACAAGGCTTTCTTGAACGCTTTTCTAATAGGAATGAGCACTAATTTCCCGGGCAAGGCTCCAGGAAGGGGCCCGGGACTTAAATGCAAAGTTCCCGGCAAGACCAATTACCGGCGCTCTGTCCCTCTAAACTCTCAGTGCCGGCGCGCGCGCCTGGGGAAAACAGGGGGGCCCGCGAGCCCGAGACAGGACGGAAGAGCAGGGGGTGGCCGGGTAAGTAAACCCCGGCAGAACGGAGGGAGGGCCCCCGGGGATCCGGTGGGGACGGGGGCCGTCAGCATCGGGGCACGGAGGCGCCTGCGACCCGGGACGAGGGTCGCAGGGGCATCCATGACAGTACCCCCTCCCCCTTGGGCTCCCCCCTCTTCACGGAGTGGAGGAATTTCTAGATGATGCTGCGGTTCAGGATTTTCCCCCCGGCCCCCAAAGACCTCTCCTCGGGCCCAAACCCCCTTTCCCCATCAATAAAAAATTCGCTTCCCTCTAGTTCTCCTCATACCCAAGTCTTCTTGACCTAAAAGACTTTGGGAGGCACCACCAAAACGGGGAGGGACAGACTTCTGAGAAAAGGGTTTAAGACCGGGGGGTTTCATAGTGAAAAATGAATAAATTTGGGAATACCAGGGTAGGAGGGACCGGGGTTTGTAGGACCGGGTTAATACACAAGAACTTCAAAGGTCCCGGGAAATGGGGGCCCATTTTTGGGGAAGGATCTTGGGGCAGACATATTTGGCGATAGCCATCCCTTTGTCACCCGGGGAAGGACAGGGGGAGGACTTCTTCTTTTATCCCTTAGTCTTCGTGCGCCGGAAGCACAAACAGAGCCCGGCGGGTTGGGACCAGATGGCTTCAAGTCCTGGACCAATGCTCCCCCGGGGGAATTCGGAGGGGGATCCCAGAGGAGAGGTGGTGGGGATCAGACCTTTATCGATGTAGAAGGGCGAGGCCCCCCGGACTCTAAATCTAGGGGTTACGAAAATTTCCGCCCATGGCAGCAATTGGACCGTAATCTTGGCGTGAAAGAGACAATGGGGGGTAACCCCCCAAGACCTGGTTGACCCCTCCACCTGGCTATTGTCTGAGGGTGGAACAGAAGAAAGTCGGTTCACCTGGAGTTGGGAACACAGAGCCCCCCAAAATTTGGGAAACAAACTGGCCCCCTCGATCCGAACCAATTTTCGGGGGTCCATGCAGATGAAAGACTTGCGAAAGAACAGTTTTTTGCCCGGCAGGGGGACAGCAGGCCCCGGGAGCGGGGCAAAATGCGCCATGTTTGGAAAAAATGATCTGTGATCACCCAACAATGGGGTTGCCCCGCCCCAAGGAGGGAATCGGTTACAAAGTCCATCACAATAGGGTCCAGGGTGAGAGGGATGGGTATGGATGAGTAGGTGCCGTTGTGACGAGGGTCTTGTTCCCGGGCACGGGGTTACAAGACTCAATGAAGTCCTTGACATCCTTAACGAGCTCGGCCACCAATAAACCGGGATATCAAGAGGAAAGTTTTTTCGGGGGCCGGGATGACCGGGCACTAAGGGCAATTCCCCATTTCAAGATACGTCTGCGGGGAGCTGGGCTACTGTTCCCCCGGGGGAACCTTTGGGGGTCAACTGGAGCAGCCCAGATAAGACTTTAGGGGGAATTTTTGTGCCTGATATCTCTTCACCACCACGTCAAGGGAACGGGGGAGAGCGTTGCTTTCACGTTCTTTCTTAGGCCGGAATGGATCTGGAAGTCGAACCGGGGGAAGAAGAGCGACCACCTAGCCTGGGTGGGTTAAGTCGCTGAGCCCTCTGGATTTGAAGGTTTTTTTGGGGCCCAAAAGATGGGGTGGGGTGGGGAGCACTTTCGTAGAAAGCCATTCCCCCAAACCAAATTGAAGCTAGTAGCTCCGGTCGCCCAAAAGTGTAGTTTCCTCTCGGCCCAGGGGAACTCTTGGAAAAGAAAAACCCCCGTTTCAGTCTTTCCCTGGGGGCCCCTTTTGAGTAAAACTGTTCGACCCCCACAGACAGGGATCACTTCCACGAGAAGGGTTTCCGGGGTCCGGCCGCGAAAAGGGAAAGATGCTGTGAAAAGGCAACTTAGCTTTTGAGAAGCCTCTTAGCCTCGGCGGGCCCCCCTCGGGGTTTTCATTTTCTTTGTAATGACTATCGGTGCCACTAGCGAAAAAGTGGGGAAAAAATGGCAATAGTAGTTCAAACCCCGGGAAACGCTGTATGGCTCGCAGGCCAACTGGGGTGGCCACTGCAACACGGTGACGTTTCATGATCCATCCCAGGCCTTGGTCAGAAAAGAAGTATCCCAGAAACGGGAAAGGCTGGTTTGGTGGAAGAGGGACGTCCCTAGCTTTGGGTACAGATGGTTCTCCGGAGACGCTTTAAAACCTGACAAATGGTGCGGTGGGTCTCGAGGGCAGGGGATACACCAAGATAACATCTAGGTAAACCATCGGGTGTAAGGAATCTCTGAAAATGTCATTCACGACTCCTGGAAGAGGGGGGCGCATTACACAGTCCAAAGGGGATCCCCCAGGTACTCAAATTCCCGTCCCTGGTGTTGAAAGCCGTCTTTCCCTTCATCGCCCTTGCGGATTTGGGCCAAATTGTAGGCCCTCTCAGATCCGCTTGGAGAAGATCCTTTCCCCCGCAGACGGGCAAAGAGCTCGTGTCAAAGGCAGAGGGTACCTGTTTTTCACGTGATTTTTGTTTAGACCCCAGAGTCTATGCAGGGCCGTAAGGAACCGTCCTTCTTTTTTAACGAAAAGAACCCCGCACCGCGGGAGAAAGGACTTCCGAAAGAAGCCCTTCCGAGATTCTCCTGACTACCCGACATGCTTGTGTTCTGGGAAACCCATAAGGGGGGTAACTCTGCCCGAGGAGGGCTGGTGCCCGGCAATAATCAATCGGGCATCGTAAGGACGAGCGGGGGGAGATGCGGGGGTTTTTTTTTCAGAAACACATCACTACTCCAGAACTCGGGCCGACCGGGCACGGCCACGAAGGGTGAGCGGGGGGCAGAAAAACCTCGGGCGAGGCGCCAAAAAACAACGCCCCCCGACAGTTGGGACCCCAACGAGTTCTTCTTTAGATGTCCAGTCCACGTTGGAGAGTGGAGCCCCAGCCATGGAATCCGAGGAGGGGCCCGAGTGGGCGGGGAACACGTAGAAGGAGATCTCTTTCCCAAATTATGCCCCCACTTGGGGACAGTGGGGTTGGTGGGAAACTGGATGGTGTCCCCCTGGGCAGCAGATAATGAGCGGTTTCCCAGGCGGACCACCGGAAAACGATGCGTTCACCAGAGAGTGAGGATAATTTTTCCCCTGAGCCCCAAACCAGGAACGCCCGGGAAATTTGGAAAAGAGATTCCAGTTTCAGACCGACCCCGCACTGGAAAAGCGGGTGGAGAGGAGGAGTTTGCATCAGGAAGCCTCCCCACAGAACCCAGGTGCGGGAGTTTCCCGCATGCTTGGGACGCTTGGGGCAACTCCTCCGGAAAAGTTCTTTGGGTGCCACAGTAGAGGCACAATTCCTTTCCCACGCTGGGCCAACTCTTGCTCATGAAACCACCCGGTCAATTTGCATGGGCTCCTCGGGGGGTGTTGGCGTTGGGGTGCAGGAGGCTTCTGGAACACCGTGCCAGGCGAGGAAACCCGGGGGGTTGGCTAGTGATGCTCTTTTCCGAAGTTCCTCTTCCCGTTCAATGAACACAATCAATGTGGGTAGCAACCGGACAAGTCATGAGGGAAGATGGGATGTCTCTGGGGGCCAAGACGTCCTTAACTCCTTGAGAGCCCTTTCTTTTAAGGGGCACAAGAGCGGGTCGTTTCCCTGACAGTTCTGAGGGTAATTTGCGGAATTTCACCGCATAGTCCCCCCCACAGACAGATCCCCCGGCATAGGTTTAGGAAGGGGGTGTCCACGGAGGATCAAGCGTTCCTCGAACACACTGCGGAACTCCTAGGAAAGACTGTAGGTCCGCCGCACCAATCGTTTCTGTCCCCCAGGGTTAGTCCCTGCTGGGGCCCTTCCGGGAGCAGGGTGACCACGAAAGCCACTTTTGCACATTCGGACAGGAAATTCGGCCCTCATCCACGTGCATAGAACATTGGGTGAGGGAAACCCCTGCACGTTTTGGGTCTCCCTCGTACTTGGTCGGGAGCGACACCCGAAGCTTTGGGCCCCCCAAAAACCACAGGGAAACCGCTGAGGGATGACAAACCCCAGGAAATGGAAGGTTGCGCTGTGGGCAGTGACGGTTTTCTGCAACATGGGGACAGCTGGTTCAGTTGCTGCGCCTGTTGACCTAGTTGCGAGATGGCGAACAACGGCGTAGATCCCCCAGGCTGGGTAACGGCACCTTGGGGGTCCATGGCCGGATCCTACTGTAACGGTCGGTAGTGGATCCGCTGGACCACCGCAGGCGATGGTGGAAGCCCACACCAGGGAGCGGAATCTAAGTAGGTCCCGGTATTCACCAGAGCCCGCCGCAAAGCGGGATGAATCTACCAGGTCGCTTCAACTGGCGGGACTTGCCTGCGGTGGCGGCCAAGGGTAGGCGAGGTACAGAATCAGTAATCAGGCTCGTAGTCGGGGACAGGCAGGAAGGTCTGGGCAGGCAGCAGAGGTTCCTGGTCAGTAAACATAAGCAAGCGGGTTCGGTACATGGTAGACAAGACAAGGCTTTCTGGAACGCTTTCTCGATAGGCATGAGCACTAAGGATCCGGCAAGGCTGCGCACCGCGGGACAGAGACGGACAGAGCAGGAGCGTGGCCAGGTAAGTGAACGCCGGCAGAGACAGGGGGGTGAGCGGACCCCGGACCCGACGTGCCGGACGGGGTGCCGCTCGGCGTCTGGGTACGGATGCACCTGCGACCCGGGATGAGGGTCGCAGGGGCATCCGTGACAATGGGAATGTCCAGCCATCATATCTCTCAGGAAGGAGACAGGATCTGTGTCTCAGAGATGTAAGTGCTTTGGACTGACAAGTGTATATCTACCCAAGAACAAAAGCAAAAAACCTTGTGAAGATGCAGTGAAAGCTGTTAATATGGTGCTGAGTCAACATTGGCTGAAAGGTCACTCTGCCAGGAGAAAGCCATTACTCCAACAGAAACATATCAAAGCCAGATTAATGTTTACAAATTTTTTTACACATAAAACAGCATTTCTGGTATTGTTTAAATTGTTCATTGTACAGAATAATTGAATAAACATAATTTTAGGTCAGTAAGTAAAAAGCATTTTTCAGTTGCTTTCAGATCTACTATAACTAATTGCTTTTAGATCTACTAATTGCTTTTAGATCTACTATAACTCTTGGACATGCATAATTTTTTCACTTTTCTAATACACAGCTATGTTGTATTGCAGTGTATTGTGTCATTTTATACTGAAATTAGAGAAAAAGAACCATGCTATGATGAGACATAAAAATCTAGTTCAGAGCAGGATGCAGACAAGCTTGAATACCACCTTACTAAAATGGATACAGAGAATCAGCTCACCACTCATCAGTCATTATAACAGCCACTAGGTTGCATGGATTGCTCTGCAGTCCTGTATAGAATATCAGTGATTCTAAACATAGTCCAAGGACTTCAATCTAAGTTTTATACTTTATTTATTCATCTTGATAAATATATAGATGTACAAAGACAGCCTGAAGGAAAGAATGTTTACTTGTTTTTAACCCACAATATGTTCCTATTCATAGAAACATGCTATCAATAACAATACAATGTGGGTTCGAAACGTGTAAGTGCTCTTTCCTCCAGGCTGTCTTTGTATATCTATTATTTTATAAAGAAGAATAAATAAAATATAAAGTTTATCGGATGGAAGCCCCTGGCATTGCTGGATTATGATTTTGAATTACCGTTGCACTCGCAAAGCATTGGAGCTTATCTGCATCCTGATGAGATCTATTTTTTAATCTGCTCTTGTATCAGTAACTTTGGCATTTTTCTGTGATTTTAAGTAAGTCTGATCCTCTTTTCTGTGATTTGCTTTCATTGATATACTGCCAGGCAGCCTATTAGGCTCTGCCTTAGGCCAGAGCTAAGCTGACCTTAGACCATTGCAACCACCATGGGACACTCATAAAGGACATATTGGATCGTGCTGTAAAAACACGGCACTCTAGATTATGACTGGTTAGCGGCCAATCTAAAAAAAAGTGTTTGCAATCATTACATAGGTAATATATGGAGTCAACAAAAAAAAAAAATATTGTTCCAACTGAACACTGTCATCTTTTCTGGCATGGAAATGCTAAATGTTACATACGGTATAGCAGTCAGACATTAAGCCCTACATTTTTCTATCACATTGTTAGCCAGGCAGCCAGACAGCCAGCTGTTGACACTGACCTCTTAAGTGACTCAGGGCACATTGCTCAGGCACTGATGAAGATTAAAAACACTGTTTATTTTGTTCATCGTCTGTAACTTTCTTTTTTATTTTGCATCACACCGGGGAACAGATGGGCCTTAAAATCATTGTTCTACTAATGAAGAAGATAAATGATTTGAATGTATGAATGAAACATCAGATGCTGTGCACCTCTGTGACTTCACCTTTAAAATAAAAGATAGTAAAATGGTCTCGTAAGGCCTCTGGGAATGGTGGATCTGCATGACATTCTCATAGGCATTGGATCAAACACTCCGGCAATGATTTGAATGGACGATATAGAGAGAAAAAAGCCTGCATCTGTTTGAAATTTTGTTGACATTGGAAACACGAATTTCTCAATCTCCTGGGGAATTTTTTTGCAAGAGCATATTTTTACCAGAAAAGAAAATCTTGATTCAGATGAAAATATCCTGCTAAATTTTTATTTCATGAAGCAGAATCATTTTATTGTGATAATAAACTCCTATGTCAGCAAAGAATATCTCAATAAATCAAAGGTTTTATTTGTTTTTTTGCAGTTTATATCATATGTTATCAAAGCATTGACATTTCTTTGTGTGTGTGTTTATAAGTAGTCACCTTTTAGATAATGGAAGTGGTGGAACAATAAAGATTTAAATTATAGCTAAGTCCCAGTGCCAAGGTTTCTCCTCTGCAATGTAAGAAAACTATGACATCAGTGTTTTGTTGTGATGACATATAAATCTAAAGAGAAAATCATACTAAACAAAGCTGGTTAAAAATGGAAAATAATAATTCAGTTTTTTAGCATGTACAGTATACACCTTAAACAGTGTCAGGAAAAAGGTTGGTGGTAGATCCCAGTAGGGTTTTGTCCAGAGCTTTCAAGAGGTTGTCCAACTCCCCATTTTTACGTAAAACTATGCTGCTGCATGTAAGAAAACAGAGAAATTCATACCCATTGTTGTACTGATCCCCATTGTAGTGATGCTGCTCCAAGGCCTCTCTCCAGGTCTTTTGACTTCCTGCTCTCAGCATGTGTGCATTGCAGCTTGCTCATTGGCTGCAGTGGTAAAATGACATTGCCCAATATCAGGTTACTATGTGTTTTCTTGTTTTCTTCTCGCCTCAGCAGCATACATTTACTGAAAAATGGGGAGGTGGACAACCTTTTAAGAGACATATTTGGGGTTAACATAAACATATTAAATACAATCATAATTTTCTTATATGACACAGTGGGGAGACTTACAAAGTTATAAAGTTCATAACAAAATTATCTGAATGTAACATGACATAAAAGCATGGGCAAGGCTTGCTAAGCATGTTTGAAACATTTCTATTTGCTATAGCAACTCACAGCTGGCATGCATGTGTAATAATATTTTGCATTAAAGTGGCACACAAATGTAAATAATTTGCCACTTTCTACTCCTAGCTAGTCTAAGGGCCTCCTGTATGAAAACTGTCCAGGTCTAAGACTTTCTTTGTTGCCCACAACAACCAATCAAAGCTCCACTTTCATTTCATATAGTGCTCTGGAAAAATGAAAGGAGAGCTCTGATTGTTTGCTGTGGGCAACAAAGAAAGCTTTAGACCTAGACAGTTTTCATGCATGTCGCACTAAGGGCCACATGTATGAAAAGTGTTCAGGTCTAAAACTCGATTTGTTTCCCATTGCAACCAATCTTAGCGCCCCTTTCATTTCACATAGTGCTCTGGAAAAAAAGAGAGAGGCTCTCTGATTGGTTGCTATGGGAAACAAAGTGAGTTTTAGACCTTGACACTTTTTCATACATGGGCCCTAAATGTCCCCCATGGGAAGAAAAGGCTCCTTCTGCAAACAGTTTTCCTACATCCAGACTTAGACTTTTGAAAGTACGAGTAGGGAGAATATCTGATATCCAATGGCACATATAGAAGAAAAATAGCTTGAAAGTAATGCGGTAGATAACGTTGAAAAAAGACACAAGTCCTTTGAGTTCAACCTATATCAGAACAGTGTGGATCTAGGGGAAGGCAAAAATCCCCGTGTGGCAGATGCTAATTGCAAAACAAACAACTGTTGGCAATGAATAGGTTAAAAGAATTCCTCTTTACTTATCTCAAACTTGTAAAAACTTTGCAGAGCCAAAACAGGCTTACCGCATCTTCATATATCCTTATTTACTTATTTAAAGGGAAGGTTATACACTCACCAGCCACTTTATTAGGTACACCTTGCTAGTAACGGGTTGGACCCCCCTTTGCCTTCAGAACTGCCTCAATTCTTCGTGGCATAGATTCCACAAGGTGTTGCAACGATGCTCAATTGGTACCAAGGTGCCCAAAGAGTGCCAAGAAAATATTCCCCACACCATGACACCACCCCCACCAGCCTGAACCGTTGTACAAGGCAGGATGGATCCATGCTTTCATGTTGTTGACGCCAAATTCTGACCCTACCATCCAAATGTCGCAGCAGAAATCAAGACTCATCAGACCAGGCAACGTTTTTCCAATCTTCTACTGTCCAATTTCGATGAGCTTGTGCAAATTGGAGCCTCAGTTTCCTGTTGTTAGCTGAAAGGAGTGGCACCCGTGTGGGTCTTCTGCTGCTGTAGCCCATCTGCCTCAAAGTTCGCCGTACTGTGCATTCAGAGATGCTCTTCTGCCTACCTTGGTTGAAAGGGGGTGGCTATTTGAGTCACTGTTGCCTTTCTATCAGCTCGAACCAGTCTGCCCATTCTCCTTTGACCTCTGGCATCAACAGGCATTTCTGCCCACAGGACTGCCGCTCACTGGATGTTTTTTCTTTTTCGGGACCCATTCTCTGTAAACCCTAGAGATGGTTGTGCGTGAAAATCCCAGGAGATTTAGCAGTTTCTGAAATACTCAGACCAGCCCTTCTGGCACCAACAAACCATGCCACGTTCAAAGGCACTCCAAAACACCTTTCTTTCCCCATACTGATGCTCGGGTTTTAACTGCAGGAGATGTCTTGACCATGTCTACATGCCTAAATGCCTGAGTTGCCGCCATGTGATTGGCTGATTAGAAATTAAGTGTTAACGAGCAGTTGGACAGGTGTACCTAATAAAGTAGCCAGTGAGTGTATATAAAATTGAGTAGATGCTAATTGCCTATGCAAGATAAATAAATTCTTCCCAACATCAAGTATGGCAATTAGAATTCTGGGATCAACGTCCTAACTCCAAAATCAAGTCCCCACAACCTGTTATATTATATTTTCATAGCAAAACATCTAAGACCCTCTTTAACTTGTTCAATGAATCCACCATTACAGCTTCTTGTGGCAGTAAGTTCCATAGTCTCACTGCTCTTACAGTAAAGAATCCCCGTCTATGATGGTGGTGAATATTTCTTTTCTTTAGATGTAGAGGGTACCCCCTTGTCACTGTTACAGGCCTAGGTGTAAAAAAATCATGCAAGAAATTTACTGTCCTTTTACATATTCGTAAATATGCTTAAATATGTATTCTTTTAACTTTAAATTCAAATTTATTTCTTGTTTTTGTGTATTAATATGCCATTTAAAGGAGCCTCTGCACATCACAAATGGAAGGGGGAAGGCTCCCACCATTGTGGTCACGGCACAACAGGCAGAACAGGCCCACCAATTTTGTTGCCTTACAGCAGGCAGAAGCACAACAATAATCTTGTCAAATAACAACAGGAAGAGGGAGCTCATCATTGTTGTCACGTCGCAAAACCATTTTGTTGATGCAACGGACAAAACCACTGATGCTGTCTGCATATTAATTTCTTGAAATACTTTATTTTATTATGCTTATTTATCTAGTTATTTTTAGAAGATAGTTGAATTATATTTATGTTATATTTTCCGGGTTGTTTTGATGTCTTTGAGATCTAATGGATAGTATAGAATATAGTTATGTACATCCATCAACTTTTTATGTCTAGGCCATGAATGTCTTTCTTTAGTATCTTCTTTTTCTACTTATTATATTTTATGTTATGTGAAAATATACAGTACTTTTCACACTCCAGATTTAAGGTATAAAGATTTTACAGAATACGTGACTGCTCTGACTTTTCTTCTCTGTTATCGCCTATCATGACCTTCTAGTACTGTCTTTAATACTACGAAAAAAAAAAGCAACTTATTCCGATTGGAAATAATGGAATCTACCATCAGAAAAACCTGAATCTGAATGAGTTACTGTTATAAACTCTCTTCCAGAATTGAATCGGAAGTGTGAGCTGCATGAAAATTAAGGTACAACCTAATTGGCAGAGGGACACTACGGGCGACATGTATGAACGGGCTTTACGCCTGTTTTCTGGCGTACACTGCGCCTCCCACCCCGAATCCCGCTGTCGGACGCAGCGTTCGCCACGTTCGGCTGCGGTCCGCATGAAGGGGCGGGCAGTGGGCGGGCAGTGGGCGTGGTGGGGCACGGTGTAGGCGTTCCGGGGCGGGAAGCGGCGCGCTCGTATAGTCCGAGGCATGTACCATCGCGGCTCGCCAATCGCGGTGGCTAACGAAATAAAAATTTGAAATCAAGAAAATCATGCTTATTTCTTTATTTCGATTTCAACCATACTATTGACCTTGGCTAACGAAAAATAAAGAAATAAAAATATGATTTTATGGACTTTTTTTTTTTTTTTCGTTAGGGCCCATATTAGTATTCGTTGTATATACACATCGGCAAACTTCTGTAGTGTTATAATTTGATTTCAGCCATGTACACTTTTAAAACCAGATTGCATTAGAAAACCCCTAGGAGCCGTTGCTCGCCTCTCCATTGGTCCAAATTACGGCGCCTCTTTTAAATTTCGATTCCCTATAGAACTCTATGAGAAAGGCAGCTCGCGCTCTGCTTGGCTAAGCTGGACGAGCCCCCTCTGCTTCAACCCATCAGCTCGTTTCTGCCTTTTTACTGTATTTTGAACTGTCCCGCCTTTGAATATGATTGGTCCATTTTTCTCCATAGGATAGAAAGGGCCACTGTCGCTCCTATTCTGATTGGTCAATTCTCCTCCATAGGATATAATGGGACATTGTTGCTCCTATTCTGATTGGCCGGTTTCTGGCGACCAATGAGAATAGGTTTCAGAATTTGAAATACTGTATTTCCCAGCCATTTCCAATATCCTAATTCTTGACTTAGGATAATGGAAAGTGATTTTGTTTTATGTAATTTTTTATTTAAATGTTTCAGCTCTTTTCCTGAGAATGTAGAACGCTTTATAAAGGCGATTTTGGATTTATACTCCGCACCGACATGTGGAATGATTTCTCGCCGCTCAAGCCTGTCTCGCATCGGAACAGATTTTCGGCGCAGTCCCGCACAGCGCCTAAGTCCCGCATGCGCCCCACACACTGGCGAGGCACGGCAGACTTTTCCCCGCATGTATGAGGGCACTTCCTCGGACGGCGAATCTTCGGAGCAGCGCCGCACAGCGCCCATGTCCCCGCACTGTGCCCCACGCACGGGCCCGAGGCGCGGCGGACTTTTCCCCGCATTTTATGATCGCACTACCTCCGGCGGACAATCTCAGACGCAGCGCCGAACTTCGACTCATTCCCGCAATACGCCCCACGCACTGGCGCGGAGCGGCGGACTTTACATGATATGTTTGAGCGCGGCCGGTCCCCGACATAAATCTGGCGCAGATTCCGCCGGGAAACTGGCGGAAAACGCCGCCTCGACCCGGCGAGCTTCATACATGTGGCCCTATGTAGCCATGCCACATGATGCCTAAGCACGACGACAGCACCATGGTTAACATTGCAATTACCTTTATCAGATTCCCTTCATTGGTTTTTCTAATACAAACTTTATACTAGCCCTGGTTCGCATCGGCATTGGAGGTTCCACTTTGAGCCCCGATATCAGATACTGATAGACAGACCAAAAAATAGGACAGCATGAAGCACTATTCATTCTGTTCTAATGACAGACACCATGGCAGAATCCTAGTGTCCCCCACTATAATCACTTTATATGGCTACAGATGCTGTTTAACAACACAAAGCGAGAACTGGATTTGATACTTTCTAATTTTTACTAACAATCACATCCAATACAAGCATGCAACAATCCTTTCTAAGCTTAGGCTGGATACATTCTGACTAATACTTTTTTCTCAACTTGCTCATAATGTTTAGTTCATTTAAAAGGGTATTCCTATTGCTACAATAAGCAATCACATTATAATCAGGAGAGCTTCAACCTTTAGAAGTCCTGGGAATAGAGGGAATTTAATACTGGATCCCCTGCACTGTTTTTTTCTCCTTCACCAATTAATTTATCACTTCATCCCTAGTATACTAACCTAAAAAAACATATAAAGATTATCTGAGTATGTACAATTAGCATATGCTGCTATCACTAAACAACAGGTTTTGATCCATATTTTAACAGTATTTGATCAGTGAACCTAAATCCTTCCATAGTGCATTTAAGCACGCACTCACTTTTGACCACAATTCCTGTAGTTAAAGATAGTGATTTGAATGTAGGGAGACAGCATGAATTTTACATACCATGTCGCACCTTCAGCATCTACAATTTCTGTATTTATGAATCCACTCTTCCCTTGGATAGCTATCCCTCCCTTTTAAACCACATTAGTTGCCGAATCAAACCTATTTAAACCAATACCTACCATAATCCTATGTATCTGAGGAAGGGATACAGTATATCCCTTAAATATGTCATATTATTGGATTTGTTTTATGAATAAAGATAACTCATCTGCTAGTGCAAGAGCCTGGTATTTTCTATCTGTAGCAGCACCCTTGCGATCTGCTTTTTACTAAATTGGACCAGCTACATATACCCACACAGCCAGGTGGCTGAAAATAGCACTTTGCAGGTGTAGCATAAAAAGGGGATTACATTTTTTCTTATAAAATGGGCACTGTATCATTAGATTACAGAGTACAAATCCACATGTAAGTTGAATATTTTATGAAAACAAACAGAATATAAACACAATTGCACCTTCTTGTCATAAAATATTTTTGTTGAATTGATGTAATCACTATTCACAAATATAACCTATAGAGCTTAAAAACACTTACCAAATCTAGTCCCGGCCTTTAAATGAGAGTCTTTGGGACATACACTGACAAGCAAAACAGTAATAATGTTTTGAACTTTCAGGCTCCATATCTTACCATCCACTACAGCTTTGAACATGAGACTACCATCTTTTCGTAGACATCATCTTGGCTATCTCATACATCAATTTGACTTGCAACTATTTAGCTTATACTTAGTTTTACAGATTCTTGTCATATATCTGCATTGTTACTGTTTTTCTCCTCTTCAGTAGTGATGAACGATTATGTTGACTATCGTCATCGGGTCGATAGTCGATATCGGCAATTATCAATAAGATATCCGATAGCCGATAATAGATTATCACCGATTACCCCTTAAAGTCTAATGGGAGAGGAAACAACAACCTTCATTCTTACACCCAAACAGGGCTGGAGAAGCTGGAATTAAAAAAAACCAAACAGTCACATGGATACGTGCTTACATCTTAGGTAACACACTTAGGTTATAAAAGCCACAGAAAAAAAATCACACACCATTTACTATCCCTGTCTTGTACCACAGCATGAGCCTTAAACCTGCATCACCCACAAATTAAAAAGTGCCAGAAGGCAGTATTATTTGAACCATCATGTTACTTGAAATGGACATTGAATATCCCTGTCCTGGAACGCAGCATGAGCCCGAAACCTGCATGACCCCCAGATTTAAAAAGTGCCCCCCAAAAAGGAGTCTTTCAAAAACCACCATTTTAGTTGAACTAGACACTAACTATATCTGTCCTGTACCGCAGAATGACCATTAAACCTGTCTGACCCACAGTTTAAAAAGTGCTGGGGAAAGGAGTCTTTCAACCACCATTTTAATTGAACTGGACATTGACTATACCTGTCCTGGACCTCAGTATGACCATTAAACCTGACTGATCCCCAAATTAAAAAGTGCCGGTAAAAGGAGTCTTTCAACCACCATTTTAGTTGAACTGGACATTAACTATATCTGTCCTGTACCGCAGAATGACCATTAAACCTGTCTGACCCACAGATTAAAAAGTGCCGGAAATAGGAGTCTTTCAACCACCATTTTAGTTTCACTGGACATAGACTATACCTGTCCTGGGCCACAGCATGACCCCTAAACCTGTTTGACCCACAGATCACAAAGTGGCACTATGCTATTTTGTACAGTGACTGTCATTTAGTATATTTTTTGGTAACTGACATTTGTTTACAGAATTTATTTAGGGAAGTTTTATTTATAGTTTTACATTATTATCATTTTGCTTTTTTTTCAAGTGTGATAACATACAACATACACCCCTCCCTGCAGTTTTTAAAGGTATTTTTTACACGTGTAGATGTGTTAATTCATCCACACACCCCATAAGTAATAAAAATGTCCTAATCATCCCCAAAACACTTCTTAGTTGAGAAGACATTTGCCCTCCTGGCTTCTGAGAGTGATTCAGCCAATCAATTCATTGGTTTCATTTTTCCCCATGCGGCCCCATAGTGACTCCAGCCCCAGAAAATTTTAAGCCTCAAATTGTGCAATTTGTGTCTAGCCCTGGGGCCCTTTTTGACAATACTTAACCTCACAGAAATCACCTTTTTCAAAATCTGATTTTTTTAGAGAAATTTGAAGCTCTCCTGATTGCCCCTAACGGTGAGAGGCATAGTGCTGCCATCAGCCATCTGTTAACACGGAGGTCCAGCTGCCAAGGCCAGACTTACAGTGGGTGCGGTGAGAGCCCAGGCTAGCGTCTGTCATCTATTAACACGGAGGTCCAGCTGCCAGGGCCAGACTTACAGTGGGTGCGGTGAGAGCCCAGGCTAGCGTCTGTCATCTATTAACACGGAGGTCCAGCTGCCAGGGCCAGACTTACAGTGGGTGCGGTGAGAGCCCAGGCTAGCATCTGTCATCTATTAACACGCAGGTTCAGCTGCCAGGGCCGGAGTTACAGTGGGTGCGGTGAGAGCCCAGGCTGGCGTCCGTCATCTATTTACACGGTAAAAATGCCCTTATGACGCAGCAACCAAAAAGTTTGGTGAAGCAGAGTGCGGAAGTGTGATAGAACCCTCCAGCCTTCCTAGTCACAGTCAAAACCTAGGTAGCCCCTTGGCCCCTCCGTATGATTTCGGACCAATTTAGGGTTCACTTGTAAAACTGGGGTTTTAAAGCTCCCTTTTTAAAACCCAAAATGCCCTTTTTTGGGATTCCTTTTTTTTTCATTTTTTAATCAAAGTGGTGGAGGAAATTTTCTCTGTTCTTTGTTCCCCCCCCTGTCTGTGCTTTCCTTTTCCATGGGCCTCTTGGGAAAACCCACATCTGGGGCAATCTTCCCCGTACCTCCCCTTTTTACAATTCAAGGAAATTTTTTTTAAAAGCTTTTTGTTTAAAGCAAAATTTTTTAGTAGTTTTAAATTTAAGAAAAACATTTTTTAAAAAAGGGGTGGAATCCCACCCTGTTTTTTTTCTTTTTTTTTAATTGTATTTTAAAAGGGTTGTCTCAATACAGGGGGTTTTTTAGCTATGTTTTAAAAATCTTGGGAAAAACCCAAATCTTTTTGCAATTGGTTTCCCTTTAAAAAAGGGGTCCTACCTATTCCTGTTTTGACAAACACCATCCAAACCCCTTTGGGCCCCCCCTTTACAATTGTTTAAGAACAAATGGTCTGGTTTTAAACCACATTTTTTACAATAGGGGGCCCGTAGTAAAAGGGTTCATGTCACAGCAAAATTCCCCCAAAAATTCAAACAAAACCCTTGGGGCCACTTTTTTGGGCAATTGTGAAGAACAAAAGTCGGGTTTGAAAAAAAATTTTTTTTTTAAAAAAGGGGCCCGTAGTGTAGTGCATGTCACAGCAAAATGCCCCCACAAATTCAAAAAAATTACCCTAAAAGGCCATTTTTGAAAATTTTGGGTAAAAGAACAAAATTCTGTTAGTTAAAAAAAAATTTTTTTTTAGAAAAAAGGGACCCGTAGTGTTGGGCTGAAATTTTCAAAACCCAGCAAGCCCCCCAAAAAAATTTTTAAAATTTTGAACTTCTCAAGGCCACTATTAAAAAATTGGGGGAAGGAAAAAAAAATGCCCCAACTTAAAAATTCCACATTTTTTGTTAAAAAGGGGACCATTATTAAAACCCCTGTATCCTCACGGGCAAAAAATGACCCCAAAACCATTGACAAGGGCGAAAACTTTTTTAAAGAAAAAAAAGTTTGGGGTAAAGGGAAAATACGGTGTTTTTCCATAAAAACCCCCAAAACATCCCTCAAAAAAGGAAAAACCCCAAAGGCAAAAAGGGAAGGGTTGGGGAAAACCGAGAATAAAAATTGCAGTAAGAAAGGGAATCTTTTTAAAAAAAAAAAGGTTTTCCCAAAAAAAGGACGATTTCCGTTTGAAGAGGGAAAATTTTTGGAAAATAACCCAACTTAAATTGGGTTTTGAACTCGGCCCAAAAATTTTGGGGCCCCAAACAACTAAAATAAAGAGACCCATGCCGGGGATTTCCATCTTATGAAAGTAAAAATGACCACTTTATCTGTGGGAAAAAGCGGAGGGGGGGTTTGGGTTTTTAATGATCCTCCAGCGGGTGTTTAAAGGGGTCCGCTCGGGAATTTTTACGGGGGCCCTGCTGGGGCCCAAGGAAAACCAAAAACCCTCAAAAATTGGCGTGGGCGACGGGGCAAGGGGCCATTCATCCTTTTTGGAAAACCCAGAAGTCTTTTGGGGGCCCGGGAAAACACATAAAAAAACATGGGGTTTTTTAAAAGGGCATTAGTCTTTGCACCATGATTTTAAAAGTTTTGTCTCGGGTGTGTTAGAGGGGTGTGGGGCCCCTGTTTTTGGGAAATGGTTGGTGAGGTGGAAAAACAAAAGATTCCCAAAAGGGGTTCCCCCAATTAAGTTTTTCCCACCTTCCCTGCTGCTGCCGCAAACGCCCTACTTGGCACCCCTACTGCTGTAAAGTCGCTATTTTGTTCCACCCGTGCTTTGGGGTAATGTGAAGCAGACGCAAAATGTCCCCGGGTTGATCAATCAGAAAGGGCCCTCCATTTCCTGCTTTTTACTATAAATTTTGGGGGTGGGGGGAAAAGGAAAAAGTCCCTGAGTTTTGTTTTGTCCCCGGGGACCCCAGGAGGGTGGCCACCCAGTAAACTTTTTGTTATTTTGAGGGCCCTTTAAATGCGAGGGTTTCATGTTGGGGGGAAATGGACCCTCCAAGAAACCCCATGTGAGAGATGGAGCCTTGATTTAAAAAGGGCCTCTGGGTGAGGGGCACTAGCAAAATGTTTTCTTCCTAAATCTTCCCCTCCGTTTTTCAAATTGCGCCAACTCTTTCCAAGGCAGGATGCCCCTGTAACGGGGGTGCCCTAGGAAACCTCCTCCTCCCCCCGTTCCCCCGGCACCCCTTAAACCCACAGCCCTGACTTGCTGAAAATGCCCCCGGGAAGAGCTGATGCGCCAAACTTGCACGGGCCCCTGGCCCCCGAACCATGCTAATGAAAAACCAAATAAAATTGAAAACTTCGGGCCTTGTGGATTCGACGGGGGAAAAAGGCTCTGTGCCCCGCATTTGTGTCCGTCTCCTCCTCCGTCGCTGGGGGGGACCTGTTGTTTCAGAGTGCCCAAACGATCTTTCCCAAAGAACTAAGATCCCCACAATGCTCATGCTGCAAGGGGCATTGTCCGCCTGACCTTTTTTGGTTTGGCTTTTTCAAAACTGGAAAGGATGGTGCAAAGTCTTTCACCTCCCCCACTCTGGGTGGCCCCCGACCCCCCGGGCCCGCCCCGCTGCTTGCGGGCCCCATGTGTAAACTTCGATTTGCGTAATGGCATTGCGCTGCTGCCCCAATCGCTGGAGCATGGGGGGGGTGGGAAATTTCCGCGTGTTGCCACGTCAACAATGAACGGTTTTTACGGGGAGGCCCAGCTGACGCTGCAAACGCAGCCAGGCGGGGAAAGAAGCAGGGTGCGAAAGGGGGGAAATGCGAACTCAGACCCCGAGGGGCCCCCCTCAGCAGGCCGCCAGGGCCCGGGTAGCTCTTTTTGAAATTTCCCGGAAGACAAGGGTTTTGACATGTGCCAGGCAAGGGTTTTGCTCCCGCCTACCGGGTCTTTTAAAGGGGGGCCCGCAGATTTTGCCCGGGTTAATCCCCACACCACCCCTTTCCTGGCACAAGGTTTTTTGTTTACCCTTCCACGCTCGATCTCTTTACGGAGAGAGTCCACACCCCTGACCTGTGTTTTGGACGGTTTTCCAAGACAAAAATTTTTCCCGGCCTGGTTTCCTGGGACGTTTATGCCACCAGAGGATTTTGGGGAAAGAGGGCCCCGCACAACCCTGCGGTTTTTTAAGAGCGTGCGCCGAGCCCCCCGAGACCACCGTCACCCCCCGAGACACCCCTTTAGCTGTCACAGAGATATAGCCCTTGGCCGTGCTTTCTAGTCCCCTGTGTCGGGGGTCAGATGGGCTTTTCCGGCCACAGATCAGACAACCCCTTGAAATTTTAGATGACACGTGGCCCGGCCAGGGCGGGGGCGGGTTTTTTGGGGAAAAGAAATGGCCCGCTTTGGGATCTGGTATTGGGGGCAGGGAAAAGGGGCCCCTGACGGGGGCGGGGGAAAAAATCTGGTCCACCAAAACCCGGGAAAAGGCCCAAAATTTCCCGGGCATGGGCGTGGGGGAACCCCTCTGTGTCCACCAACGGAAAAAGGGCCCAAAATTTCCCCGGTTTAAAAGCCTGGGAATGCCGACATTTAGGGTTTTTGGGTTTGGGGTGGTTTGGGGTTTTTAAATGTTTCTTCTTCTCCCAAAAACCGGAAAACAGAAGGGGTGGCCCCGCTAGACTGGGCCCCTGTTTCGGTTGGCAGGTCATCAAACTGGCGGGAAAGGAAAAAGGGGTAGGATGGGGCCCCTTTGGTTTTGGGGTTGGGGGGTATCGGGGCGACGGGGGAGGGTGGGAAGCGGAAAGGGTGATCCCTGATCATGACTTGGGGAGACATGGGCAGGAGGGAAAGTTGGTGGGGGGCGGGGGAGGAGGGGGAGGGGGGAGACGAAGGGGGTGTCAGTGGTTGGAGGGCCCCGGGGTCGGGGCTGGCCCTTTTTGGGGCCCAAATTTTTTCCTCTATTTCAACTCTTTCAAATTCGCTGCATGTGGGGCTAGACATGTTTTGGGGGTGGGTTAAAAACCTAAGATTTTTCCCCCTACTTTCGCCCTTTATGGCAAAAGGGGGCATTGACATCGTGGGGGTGAATCAAAGGGTTGGGAAAGAAGGCCCAGGGTTGAGAGGTCTTGGACCTTTTTTAAGGCGATTTAAACAAGGGGGCGGGGTTTTTCCCCTGACCGTAGCTGGCGGGGAAACATATCAGCGGACTTCGGGGACCGCCCCCCTCCCTTTTTTTTAGGCCCGGGGGCCCGTACTTTACAAAAACCCCCTCGTCTTCCTCCCGTCCAGTGTGAAGTGCTCCCCAAGCAAATTCTGCTGAAAAGGGCCACGTTGGATCCCCAAATGGTTTTTCATCATCATAACACAGGTTTAAATTCCCTCACCGGGCTTCTTCATCCAAAGGAAAATGCGGGCTACAAGCAAAAAGGGACTGCAAGGCATTGCCGACCGCCCCCCGGGTTTTTGCCGGGGTTTGACCGGGTTCCCTTTTCCTCCTCTGGGTGGCATTAGGTAAATGGGCGCAGAGGAGAGAAAATAAACCTCTTTTGGGCCCCTTTTATCCCTTTTAAAAAATTTCTTTCCGACCCCAACCGGGATTTTGTCATCAAAAGATCTCCCAAAAAATTTTTTATCCACAGTGGTGGGGGCACAAATTGACCCTTTGGGGGTTTCCTTTGCTTCATGTTGGAAGGATGCTGATGATGCTGATGACGAACATTTTTGGCCGTTTACTGGGAGGGGAGGAGGTAAGACTGTGGATGCAGGTTGCATTTAAACCCCTGAAGAACAGGGTTGGCCCACGCTGTTTTGTTACCCGAGAATTTACAGGGCCCCGGGCCCAGCGATAACGGCCTGACGTCCCCGCAAACCCACAATCCCCGGGTTTCGTGTTGTCGGGCCCGCAATGGAAGGGGCACCCTTTTCTCGTAAACCCCCACCTCCCCTGTTCTAAACCCCCCCCTTTTCTCGCTTTCCACCCGCATTTCGCCCATGTTCAAAAGATAAAATTTGAGAGGGGTTGGGGAGTTTTGGAACGTTTTCTTATTAAAAAAAAGGGAAATCACAGCTATTCTAAAAAACCCCCAAATTTAAAACAAAATTTTTGGATTTAAAATTTTAAATGCAAAAGGGGGCTCTATCAAAAAAAATTTGGGCTGGGCAAAAGGGGCAAAAAAAAAACGTATTTTGAAATGTAAAACCCGGGAAAAAAAAGGTATTTTTGGCACCTATCAATTCAACCCGTGGTTGACTACCCCAATTGCTTTGGGTTCAAAAATTTTAATGCAAGGGATCCATATCAACAAATCTGGGCTGAGAAAAATGCAAAAAACACTATCTGAAATGTATAGGATAAAAAAGGTTTTTTTGGCACCTATCAATTCACCCGTGGTTTACTACACAATTGCAGGATTCAAATTTAACTGCAAGGGAAACCCCTATCAACAAAACGGACTGGGCCCAAAATGCAAAAAAACGTATCTGAAATGTATACGGGTTTTTTTAAAAGGGATTTTTTTGGGACTATCAATTTTACCCGGGGTGATACACAATTACTGGGTTCAAATTTAACTTCCCAAAGTACCTAATTTTCAACAAAAACTGGATGGGCAAAAGTGGGAAAAAACACGTATCTGAAATGTTTTTCGGATAATAAAAAGGTTTTTTTTGGCACCTATCAATTCACCTGTGGTGGGCTACAAAATTGCTGGATTCAAAATTTAACTGCAAGGGGACCTCTATCAACAAATCTGGACTGGGGGAAAAGTTGGGAAAAAACACCCTTTTGAAAAATTTTTTTTTTAAAAACGGGTAAAAAAAGGGATTTTTTTGGGACCCATCAACCCGTGGTGACTACAAAATTGCTGGATTCAAATTTAACTGCAAGGTCCTCTATCAACAAAGATGAACTGGCCCAAAAATTTAAAAAGAAAACCTATCTGAAAAAGTATAATGAAAAATCAAAGCAAAATTAAAAAAAAAACTCCTATTTTGAAATTTTAAAATGATAATCAAATGGGGGGTTTTGGGACCTTTTTTTAAAAAATAACCTGCATTATTAGAAAAAATCTGAAACCTAATAAATTCAGGCCCCGCCCAATATCCAAGTAAATTTCAACAGTAAAAATGTTAATAATAAAGCTATTTCAAAAGCAATTTTCCCCGCAATAAAAATATCCGTATTTTTTAAAAGCTTTTTCTGGGGTTCGCTCCCGGGGCCCCCCCCCCCCCCCCCATGACCCTTTGAGGGTAGATGTCCCTTTTTAAAAAAATCTTTC
The DNA here is from genome assembly GCA_025379985.1 of Phyllomedusa bahiana. Taxonomy (NCBI): domain Eukaryota; kingdom Metazoa; phylum Chordata; class Amphibia; order Anura; family Hylidae; genus Phyllomedusa; species Phyllomedusa bahiana. Next base: position 28,862 of record JAODAL010021815.1, read on the forward strand.
CCAACTTCCTAAAATCTGCAAATTTTCTGATCAAACTGAGTTTTTTAAAGGGTCACGCTAAAAATAGAGCTGTCTCTGTGAAAAAATAGAAAAATTTCCCCTGAGTGTTTTTCACAGAGGCAGAGGCACGTCCTACTGCTTTTGGGGATATGACACACACTGATCATGGAAAAGGAAGGGGCTGTTCTATTTTTTTAAAACGGGGGGGGGGGGGGGGGGGGTTTTTTTTTTGGTTTTTTTTTTCCAGCCCAAACGCAACCATACACATCCCGTCATGATGTCCCCAAAACACTTTTTCACCCTTCTTATTTGTAAGTGATTTGCCCGGCCGCCCAAAAAAGACAGGAAAACGCCGGGAAAAAGGCGCGGGTATTTAATAGATTTTGAAAGATTTTAACCTAAATTTCGCGTTTATTTTAAAAAAATCCGATCAACGTAAATACCGTGCCGATTTCAAGTTTGTCGATAATAATCGCTCAACACTACTCTTCAGCTCTTTGCCCATGAGCCATTGTTTTATGCAAAACAGTCAGTGAAGTCTAAATGGCAAGTAAACCCTCACACCGACCAATTTATTGGTTCCTCTCCTCAAGGATAGACTTTTTCCCTTTCTAAGCCACTCTTGCCTCTCACCCAGCCAACCAGTAAGTTCTACACTGCACTGATGAGGGGAAAATACTCCGAAACAGCTGTCTGTAGTTGAACTTAACTGGTTTGGCAAAAATTCCTTTCACATTGCTAAGCTCCTGCGAGCTACATGGGAACTGAGGATAACTACATCCAATAGAGTGCGCTGTGGAGCTCCTCAGCTCTTTTTCCATAAGCCATTGCTTAATATAAAACAGTCAGTGAAGTCTGAATGGCAAGTCAACCCTCACACTGACCAATTTATTGGTTCCTCTCCTCAAGGAGAGAATTTTCCCTGTTTTTCTCCTGGTGATGGAACAATCTTTTTTTCTTGCATACTACCAATTACAACTTTTTCTCACATTTCCTAATAGCTCAGGGTGGTTGATTTCCAAATGAAAGGTCACTTGTTCGAATCGAGGAGCAACCATGATGAAGATTTCCCAAGAAAAGAGAAACAGCATCATCCATCTCACCGATAGCGATCGCCTAAGAAAATTGCCAAATTGCATCATGTGAGTGCCATGACAGTTGGAAGAACATGAAATTAAGTCCATCCATCTATTACAAAGTCAAGAGATGGAAGACCTGGCAAAATAATGTAGTCAACAAGTTGGGTCATCCCAAGGTCTAGCAGTTCTTGAGTGACAAACATGGCAGTGGAGGTGGCTCATGGGCATCATCATAGTGAGATCACAGATGTCCATGCAAACACCGTGCAATGCTCATTACACAAGTCTGGAATGGTAGTCTGAAAAGAGGTGGAACCTTAATATTGTCATACGAAGTGTTTGCTCCAGTTTGCAAAAAAATACAAAAAGTAGAAGATTGAATACGGGTGATTTAAAGTGATGAGACAAAAGTCAATAGACTGGGCTCTGTTGGGTGTAAGTGGATCTGGAAGAATCAAGAGAAAAGAGGGCTAATGGATCGAGAAATTTGAAGGAATGTAAGTTCGGGGAAGAAGCTGAAAAAATTTTTGTTTCCACCCAAAATTTTTTGGACACTTGCCCAGGATTAATGGTGATCTCAATGCTGAGCTATATGTGAGTATCGTACAAGATGAGTTATTTTATATGCCGAAGCTTATTCTGAGATTGAAATGGTTCAATGATAGTGTTGAGCGATTACTTTGGGCCACGACATTGGTCATGCGAAGTCGACCATCTCACAAGATAATCGAGGGCGATGATGATTTTTGATGATGACCATTAAAGTCTATGGGAGAGCAAAAACACCTATTCTTACAAAAAACCCGGGCGGGAGAAGTGGAATTAACACCAAAAACAGTAAAATGGATAGGGGTACATCTTAGGCAACACACTTAGGTTTAAAAACCCCCCAAAAAAAAAAACACGACCATCACTATCCCCGTCTTTTCACCACAATGACCTTAAAACCCGCATGACCAGCACAAATTAAAAAGTGCCCGAAGGGAGTAGATTTGAACATCATTTTTTGAATGACATTAAATATCCCTGTCCTGGAACGCAGCAGGAGCCCCCAAAACCCGCATGACCCCCAGATTTAAAAAAATGCCCAAAAAGGGTCTTTTTAACCACCATTTTTTGTTTACTGGACATTGCTAACCGTCCCGGGCCACAGCAGAGCCCCAAACCTCAGACCCCCCATTAAAAAGTGCCCGGAAAAAGGAGTCTTTAAAAAACCATTTTTGTTTCACTGGCATTGACTATACCCGTCCTGGGGCCCCAGCATGGCCCCAAAACCTGCGACCCAGATTAAAAAAATCCGGAAAAAAGGAGTCTTTACCACCATTTTAGTTTTCCCGGAATTGACTTACCTGTCCTGGGGGCCCCAGCATGAGCCCCAAAACCCGCATACCCAATTAAAAAGTGCCGGAAAAAGAGTCTTTCAACCCCTATTTTTTGTTGAACTGGGACATTGACTATACCTGTCCTGGCCACAGCAGAGCCCCCAACCGCATGACCCCAATTAAAAAGTGCCGGAAAAAGGAGTCTTCAACCACCATTTTAAGTTTCACTGGACTTTTCTATACCTTTTCCCGGCCACACAGAGCCCCAAACCTCATGACCCCGATTAAAAAGTGCCGGAAAAGGAGTCTTTCAACCACCCTTTTTTTTCAGGACTTTTACTATACCCGTTTTTTACCACATAGGGCCCTTTTAAACCCGTCTGACCACAGATTAAAAAGTGCAAGAAAAAGGAGCTTCCACCCACCTTTTAGTTGAAATGAACTTTTAAATATACCCGTCCCGACCGCAGTTGACCATTAAAACCCGTCTGACCCCAAATTAAAAAGTGCCGGGAAAAGGAGTCTTTGAACCCCTTTTGTTTTTACTGGCATTACTATAATGTCCGGACCGCAGATAAAACCCTTTAAAACCTTTTTGACCTCAAATTAAAAGTGCCGAGAAAAGAAGTTTTGAACCACCATTTTATTTCACTGGACATTGAATATTGTCCTGGGCCACAGCATGAAACCCCCAAACCTGCATACCCCAAATTAAAAAAATGGCGGAAAGGATCTTTCAACCACCATTTTAGTTTCACTGGGGCATTACTGCCCCCCGGGTAGCCTTGCCCCCCCGTATGAGGAGGACTAATTGGGGCTTCACTTGGGAAAAAATGGTGGGGTTTAAAGCTCCTGTTCCACCCCCGGGGCCCTTTTTCTTGGCATTCTTTTTTTCATTTTTAATAACGTCTGGGGAAATTTTCTCTGTACTTTTTTCTGTCCGTGCTCCTAGCCATGTCCTCTGAAAACCTACATCTGGTCAAGTTTTCCTGTACTCCCCTTTTCAATTTAAGGGAAATTTTTTACCAGCTATTTTGTACATGCAATTTTTTAGTAGTTTTAAATTTTTAGAAAAATATTTTTAAAATAGGATGGAAAACCACCTTGTCATTTTTCTCTTTTTTTTTAAATTTTATTAAATGGGGTTTTCCCAATACGGGTTGATGCTATGTTTAAAAATCTTGCAAAAACAAGTCATTTTGCAATATGTGCCATTAACAGTGTCCTCCTATTTCCCGTTTTTGACAGCACCATACCCTTGGCCCCTCTTTTTCAATTGTGAAGAACAAATGTCTGTTAGAAACAACATTTTTTTTATAACAGGACCGTAGGGGAGCTGCATTCACAGCAAAATGCCCCCCAAAAATTCAAAAATCAGACCCATGGCCACTTTTGGACAATTGTGAAGAACAATCTTAAAAACAAAAATTTTTTTTATAATAGGACCTGTAGTATAGCTGCATGTCAAGCAAAATGCCCCCAAAAATTCAAAGATGACCCCTTTAGCCACTTTGGCAATTGGAAGAACAAATGTCTGTTTGAAACAAAATTTTTTTTCACAGGACCTGTTTTTTTAGCTGCATGTCACAGCCAAATGCCCCCAAAAAAATTCAAACATGATCCTTGAGCCCCTTTGGGCAATTTTGAAAACAAATTCTTTAAAACAACAAATTTTTTAAAAGGACCTGTAAATTTGCTGCATGTCACGCAAAATGCCCCCCCAAATTCAAAGCTGACCCTTGACCACTTTGACTATTGTGAAGAACAAAATTTTTTTAGAAAAACTTTTTTTTTTTAATAGGGCCCGTAGTTTGCTGCATTTTAAAGAGCATGACCCCAAAAAATTTAAATATCTTCTAGCCCCCTGTTAAAAAAAAGTGAGGGGGGAAATTCCCCTAAGAAGCCACATTTTTTGTTCCCAAAGGACCATGATTAAATTTCGTATCTCACAGCAACTGACCCCAAAAAAAAATTTTAAATATGACTTCTCACCCCACTATTAAAAATTGTGGGGAGAAATGCCACTTAAAAGCCACATTTCTGTTCCAAAGGACCATAATTATAGCTGTATCTCACAGCAACATACCTCAAAAGCATTGACAATGCGAAAACTTCTAAAGATAAAGTGAGTAAATGGAATATGGTGTTGTCATGAAACCTTGCTGTCTTTTAACAGTCTCCTCACAGCAAAACCAGCAAAATGAACTGTTGGGAAAAGAGAATAAAATTGCAGTAAGAAATTAATCATTTTAAAAAAAAAGTTTCAAGGGGGAACCATTTACTGTTTGAAGAGGAATGTGAAGTAGACGGCAACTAATCGGTGACCTCGGCAATTGGGGCCACAACATCATCAGAGATCCATGCCTATTCATCTTGTTTAAATCAAACGATCCACATTATCTGTGGAAAAGCCGATGCGTTTGTCTGTAAGGGACCCCTCCAGCTGTGCTGAAGGTCCGCTCAGATATGACGCTGGCTGCTGGGCAGGACAACACCTCTATGGCGTGGCGAGCGAGCTCGAGCCTTTCTTCCAATTTGGATACCCAGAAGTCTATTGGGTCCGGAACAATACAAAAACATTGGTGTTGAACGCAGATAGTCCGTGCACCATGATCTTAAGTGGTCTCTGTTTTGTTGGATGTGTGCCCTGCATTTGCATGCGTTGGTGAGGGGGTTTAAATAAAGATTGCCAGAGGTCACCCATTAGGCTTTTGCCACCTTGCTGCTGCTGCTTGCTGCTGCTACGGCTACTTGCCACTCTACTGCTGTCACGTCGCTGATGTTGTTCCACCGTGACATTTGGGAAACGTGAACAGCCCAAACAGATGTCTCATTGATCAATCAGCAAGGTCCCCAAATTCCTGCATTTTACTCTCTACTTGGGGGTGGAAGGAAAGTGCTAAATTTTGTTTTGTACCGGGATTCCAGGAGGGTGGCCACCCAGTAACTGTTGTTCATTTGATGGCCTTAATGCGAGGATCATGTTGGAGAAAGGGCCCGCATCAAGCCTCATGAGAGATGGAGCCTTGATTTCCCAAGCCTCTGGGTCGAGGGGCACTAGCAAACTGACCCTTCCTCATCTTCCTCCTCCGCCTCAAATTCGCGCCAACCTCTTTCCAAGGCCAGGACGTCAGTAACGTCGGTGTCTAGGAATCCCCTCCTCCTCCTCCTCCGCTTCCTCCGGCACAGCTTCAACACAGCCTGACTTGCCTGACATGATCCCACCCTGAGAGCTGAGGGGCCACCCTTGCCCCTAGCCCTGGACCCTAAACCCACTGCCTAATGAAGACCGATTTAAATTGTGAAACTGTCGGGCCTTGTGGATTTGACGGAGAGAAAGGCTCCGTGTCCGCATCTGTGTCCGTCTCCTCCTCCGTCGCTGGTGGGACCTGTTTTTTTTTTTCAGAGTGTCCAACGATTTGTTCCAGAACTACATCACCACAAAAGCTCATGCTGACAAGGGGATTGTCCGCACTGACCATTTTGGTGGGCTTCTTCAAAACTGGCAAGGATGGTGCAGAGCTCTTTCACCTGCCTCCACTCTGGTGGCTCAACACCCCGAGGTCCGCACCCGCTGCTTGTCAGGCCATGTGTCACTTCGTTACTGTGTAATGGAATTGGCCCGCTCTGCCACAATCGGGTGGAGCATGTGGAAGGGTGGAATTCCAGCGTGTTGCCACGTCAACAATGAGACGGTTGACGGGAGGCCGAGCTGACGCTGCAAACGCAGCCGGCAGGACGAAGCAGGGTGGCGAACGCGGGAAGTTTTGAACTTAGACTTCGAGCCTTCCTCAGCAGGCAGTCCAACCCCGGGGAGCTCTTTAGAAATTTCGGACGACAAGGTTCATGACGTGCCAGGCAAGGGATGTGCTCCACCTACCGATCTTAAGGGCGGCCCCGCAGATTTCGCCCTGTTTATCGCACACCACCTTGCCTGGCACAAGGTTCTTGGCACCCAGCCAGCGCTCGGTCTCGTTGCGTGAGAGCCGTCCACAGCTCCTTGACCTGTTGTGTGGGACGGTGTCAAGACAGAATAATTTCAACACGGCCTGGTTTCTCTGGGTCACGTGATGGCCACCAGAGGACCTTGGGGGAAGGAAACCCTGCACCATCCTTGCAGGTTTTTGAAGAGAGGTTGCGCCGGGCTGAGAGCCACCGTCACTCCTGAGACATACCATCCCAGTCACCCAGTGAGCGTCACAAGAGATATAGCGGCTTGGACGTTGCTTACTACGTCCATGTGTCGTGGTTCAGGATGGAACTTTTCGGCCCAGATGCAGGACAACGCGCTTGAAAATTTTAGATGACACGTGGCTGGACAGCGGGCAGGGACGGGTTTTTCTGGGCAAAGAAAGGCCTGCTCGGCATTGGTATTGGAGGGAGGCAAGGGCCATGACGTGGCGGAAAAAAACCCATCTGTGTCACCAGACGGAAAATAGCAACATTTCCAAGGTCAAAAGCCCATGGTCAATGCCGACATTCAGGGCTTTTGGCTTTGGTGGTTGGGGTTAAAGTGTTTCTTTGCTCCCAAAACCTGGAAGGGACAGAAGGCTGGCGCTAGGACTGGCGCTATTCGGCAGTTGGCAGGTCTATCAAATGGCGGAGAAGAGAAGGGGTAAGGATGGGATCTCAGGTGGTGCTGGTGCGTACATTGGAGGGCGAGGTGGAGGATTGAAGCGGAGGCTGATCCCTGTCATGACTCTGAGAGACATGGGCAGCTGAGAACGCTTGGTGGTGGCGGAGAGGGAGGAGAGGAGGTGGCGGAGGACAGAGGGTGTGGACAGTGGTGGAGGCCCGCGTCGGTCTGGCCTTTTTTGGCAGGAGTGCGCGTTAGTGTTGCCTCCATTTCAACTCATGCATTCGCTGCATGTGACTAGACATGTTGGTGGTTGTTAACCACCTAAGGTTCTTTCCTCTACTTATGCGTATACGGCAAAGTTGGCATATGACATCGCTGGGCGATAAGCACGGAGCGGGGTTTGCGCTGACCGTGGCTATCGGAATCATATCAGCGGACTTCTGCGACCGCCCTCTCCCTTTTTGAGGCAGAACCCGTACTGACACTACCCCATCGTCTTCCTCCTCGTCCAGTGATGAAGCGTCGCAAGCAATTCTGCTGAAAAAGGTCCACGTTGGATCAGCAATGTCGTCATCATCTTCATCAACACAGGTACTTCGTCGTCCTGACATTCTGCATCCAGAGCTGCGGGCTACAAGCAGAGGGTCTGAAGGCCGTTTGCCGACCGCCGGGTTTTTTGCCGATTTGACCGGTTCCTTCTCCTCTCTGTGGCTCAGTAAAAGCTGGGGTCAGAGCAGAGAAAATTCTTTCCTCTTTGGCCTCTTGATCTCTTTAACATGCCTTCTGACCCAACCGCATTTTTGTCAACAAAGAGGTCTTCAGAAAATGGATTATCACAGTGGTGGGTACAACGAGTTGACATTTGGGCTGCTTCATGTTGGGACGGATGCTGATGATGCTGATGACGACATTTGTGCCGTGACTGGGAGGGACGGGAGAGGTAAGACTGACTGGATGCAGGTTGCATTAACCAATGAGGGAAAGATTGGCGACTCTGTTCGTTACTGAGATTCACAGGGCCCTGACCAGCGATGACAGGCCTGACGGTTCCTGCAAAATGATGATCCAACTGGGCATGGCGTGGTTGTGTCGCTGCACTGGAAGGAGCACCTTTATAAATTCTCTACCTAACTACATAATATCTTCCTATCTCTTGATCTAACTAAGTTGTAAGGATCACAGCTACGTAGGCTTTATCTGTGAGAATAGAATAATTTCGTCATGAGCTGTTAGGACACAGGCAGAGGCAATGTCCTACTGCTTATGGGACGCTGAGAGGCACTTGGATCATGAACAGGAAGGGCTGTTCTATGTTAAACGAGGTCTATGTGATTTTTCCAGCCAAAATCGCTAAACCATACACATCCCGTCATGACGTCTGCACCCAATCTCACCTGCTCTATTCTGTATAGCTGATTTGCTGGCCGCCACCAATAAATGACAGGAGCACCGATAAATGGCGCGAGATTAATTGATGATGCAACAGATTTTAAACCTAAATTATCGCATGATCTTAAAATTTCGATCACATAAAAAAACTGTGCCGATTTCAACTTTGTCGATAATAATCACTCAACACTATTCAATGACAATGAAGTAAAGTTGCTGTATTGGCACCCACAGTCCTCAGACATCAACCCAATCAAACACTTGTGGGTAGAGTTGAAGAAAAAGTTGTATAAGTACGCAACTGAGTCCACCAGTATGCACCAACATTCGGAACCGTAGAAGAGACATGGGATCAGATTTCAGTTGAGATATTCTGACTATTTTTCTGATTCAAGAGCAAATGCGTAGTGAATCAGGCAGTGTTGAAAGCAAAAGGTGGATTTACAAAATACTAACATAAAAATAAAATCTAAAATTTAGATTTTTAGGAGCAAAATGAAAACAGTTCAGTTACATTACACAAATCTGCATAACTTAGCATATGTTAAATAGTTACAGGTCAAATTTATGTATAAGATAGCCAAGATGATTTTCTAAAAAATGATGGTAGTCTCACATTCAACGCTGTAGTGGATGGTGAGATATGGAGCCTGAAATACAGTATAAATTTACCTGTTTCAGGTGCAATAAAATATCCAGTACAGAATACAACAGAAACTCCTCACTATCACCCATAAAGCTCTTGTAGATTGGAAGCCTTCGTGGGCAGGGTCCTCTTTCCACTCTGTATCAGTTGCTAGTCATTTTATGTCACAAATTTTTTGTTCTCATTTTTATGTTAGTAAAACCCCCTTGAATGTCAGTTAGTAGTAATAATAATAATAATTTATAATTAATTTAAAAATAAAATTATTAGTGCGCACCCCTACATTCCCTCTGCTTGTTCCATCCACCTTTGGGCTTTCCCCTTGCTGTTTATCTGGATTTCACACCTAGTCTTCCGAATTCCCCCGCCCGTCTCCAAGATTTTGTGTACACCAGTTCCCTGGAAAAATGTCCCCCTTTTTAAACGGCCATCATAACCCCTGTTTTAAACGCCCCTGAGAAATTCTCTTCTTAGGCAACCTACCCCAAGATCCCTATTGTTAATCTCCCCCTTTCTTCACAAACATTCTTTACTCCCTGCACTTGGCATCAAAAGCATTTTGATATGATGTTGGGCTGGGTGGGGAGGTTCATCCATTTTTATGTAAACCCATTTTTATGTAACATGGCTGGAAAAAATATAAACTGAGCACTTTTACCCTTATCCCCGGATTTAAAATTCTTTGTTTCACATAAAAACCTATCAGGCGCTCTTTCATTTATTTGTTTCTCTGGAAAAAAGAAGAGGGGCGCTTGGTTCCATGGGGGCAAGAGAGTTTTATCCTAGCAGTTTCCATACATGTGGCCTCTTTGGGGTTGTGGTAAACCCTATGGCTTCACCAAAATACAAAATTTAATTTAAAACAAAGGTAATGATACCCTTAAAAAAAATTACACTTCCCGGAACTCGGGATGTACCTTTTTTCGGTATGGTAATAAGACCCAACATATAAATCAAATAACATTGTTACCAGTTGCTTTCAAGTAATAATCGTTTTGTTGCAAAAAATAATTTTACTTATGAAGTTGTTTCAGAGCAATAAGGCAAAGCAATTAAAAGGTTCAGGTTTTAATTTGTAAAAGTGCAGGGCATAATATAAACAGAAATAAAGAAATAAAAGACATCCTGAGTAATAATGAATAAAGAGCTCTAAAAAGAAAAGGGGAGAAAAAAAAGTAAGAAAAAGTCAATATTTAGTGAGGAACAAATTGACTAAGGCTAGGTCTACACAGGTTATTTTTTCAGCGGATTCAGTATTTTGAATCTGCTAAAAAACTGACTGTAGTCTGTGCTGCATAGCCCTCAATAGAAAATCCATGCTGTAGTCTAACAGCACAGATTTTACTGAGGGAAATCAAAAACGAAAAACTTCTGGCGGAATATAGAACATGTTCTATATTGCACAGGAATGACGTCTTATTCTCACAGCCCTAATGTACTGGGCCGCCGGGAATCCGAAATCCAACCGTGGTGTGGCGTGAAAATGCTGTCGGGTTTTGGAGGGCTTTTTCACTTTGCTGTGTAGACCTAGCTTAAAGGTACCATTATCCAACCCTTTCCCGTGACAGCCTATTTTATTTTATTTTTTGTCACATTAGTTTTTTCCTTCCCACCTTGCAAAAGCCATATTTTTTTTTTTTTCGTGTACATAAATATATGAGGGGTTTTCCTTTTTTGCCAGATGAGCTACAAATTCTAATGATGTCATTCACTGTACCATAGAATATACTGGAAAAGACTTTCGCTGTGTTTGCAGGGGGTTTGTTTTTCAAGCAACCCCTACTCGGAATAAATGATGTGTTATTTTTATTCTGCAGGTTGTCAAAATTCCGGCAATACCAAATATGCAATTTTGGCATTTGGAATTTCTTTTTCTTCAATGGTGTTCAGCACATGGGGTAAATGAAGTTAAACTTTTTATGATTTTATTTTTTTGCTTCTAAAATGGCAAAAGGGGCGTGATTTGAAATTTTATTGTTTTGCTTTTATTTTTTTTACACTTTTATATTTATTTTTCAGTCCTTGAGTCCTTCTAGGCGGGAAATGGTCAAACGGGAGACATGGCAGTGATGGAAGTCTTCACAACGCTTCCTGCCACTATGCTACCTGATCGGCACTCCGTGATCTCACAACAGGGGCGCTGATCAGAGTGAGAAAGGGTTTGGCCGTCTAAGGGGTTACAAAGCAGGAAAGAGAGCTCCATTACCTGTTGTTACTAGAGGGTATCAGCTGCAATTAGCAATGACCTTTTAAGTTTTGCAAAATAGTAATCTGTTGGCCAGTGCTTTATGATTCCCCCAATTAACATTTCTGATATTTCATTGATATTAGTAGGTCTTTGTCAATGGAAAGAGCATCACACCCTGGGGAGACTTCATTAAGCCCATACCAACAGCTGTGTCTTCTGTCTATAGGAGAATGTTCACATACAGAGTTAGTACACAGATCAAAGGCAGTTTAAACTAAGATAACCTGTTTATCATTGTTTAACATTGTTCTCACCAATGTTCTAAAGTAACATTCCAGGGGTTTGAATTTATTACAGTGATCACTTTATCACATGAGAATTATTGAAAATTGCTTTTTTTTTATATCAAAATGCCTTGTGTGTTATACAAAATATTTATATCTATCTATCTAAACTATCTATCTATCTATCTATCTATCTATCTACTATATTATATATATTATATCTATTAATATATATATATAAAAAATATATTATATATATTATATTATTATATTAATATATATATATTATATTTAAAATAATTTTAAAAAATATTTTTAAAATTTTTACCAAAACTAATGTTTAAAACAATATTTTTAACAGTTTAAACAAAGTTTCATTTTGCTGCAAGTGTTGTAGTCTTGTACTATCTTAAGCATACATGAGTAAACATGAAGACCATTGATATGTAAGAAGAGCATCTGTATAAGACCATCACATTTTACAATCATATGTAGAGTCATTGACAATAGTGTACAATACAGGAACATTGCTTTACTGAAATAATTATTATTGCATTCCAAAAACAAAAATTGGCAAAAATCCCATTTTCACATGTAGATAATGTTCACCCAGATTTTTTCAACTTTTTAGAAAAACAGAAATAATAGATATAACACACAGCAATGTTTGTTTAGTAGTTTTAAGTTTTTTTTTTTTTTTTAAATCGGTTATTTCACAGAGCCTGATCTTCACAGCCAGCTCCAGGCACCTACTTGCTGGTTAGGCTGTTGGGGTACTACAGTAGTAGCACTGCTATTTCTAACTGAGCAGGTTAGAGAGACATTAGAAATAGAAGGGAAAGAAGGCTACAAAGCTCTAAATGGCTCAGGTTTGTCAGTAACACAGGTAAACAATCTCCCGTGCTGTTGACAAACAGCAGAAAGTGATGTCACCATCCCAGCCAGGGTAGCAGGAGCAAAGACAGCAGAAGAAGATAGTCGTTAACCTAGGGAAGCTTGAATCCACAAGTAGGAGATAAGAACTGCTCTATCTCTGAAGGGAAGCAAAATCAGTACAGTAATATATTTGGTAATAGTGTTTATTTACTGTTGCCTTCTTATTTAAATCTAATCTTTGTAGTGAGAATACTCCTTTAAAAAATCAGTCTTCATTCTCAACCTCTACAAGGGGACTTGGACTCTGTAACGGTAAACTCCTGGGTCATTACCATCAGCACAGTCTCCAATGGCAACAGCTGATGTCTGAAAAAAGGGACAGCCACACTTGTAGTCAGACAGGCAAATGATCAGAGATGGAAGAGTATGGTGGAAAGATGCATTTTCATTTAATAGAATGAGAAAAGGGAACAAAATTCTATATACAACTGCACATTAACTTACTGTATAAGATAATGATTGTCATCTTCCCTGCTCCTTAACCTGAAACACAACCTTTATATTAAAAATGAGTGGGGAAATGTGGTTGTTTTCTTCAAGTCTCATCTTCATACCAGACTAAAGCCCCAGCATCACCTATTGGGCTACTTCAAATTCATTAGTAAGGGACAATACTGCAAATATATTAAAAACACAAACCACAAAGTGTTATTCGTGCATTAACCTTTCAACTAAACTTAAATAGGAAATGTATTGGTTTGCTCACCGGAACAAGTTGTACAATAAATGGTACAACTCATTAAAAAAATGTGCATCATTATTATAGAGATCGATGTTCATCCAACACTCTGTGTCCCGGTATTCTGGAGTTTGTCAAGTAGCCTTATATCACACTTCACGAAGGATCCATAGCAGTTTTGAAACCCTCGGCAAAAAATGTGATAAAACACAGTTTCCCACTATAACAAGTGGTATACTGCAATAAAAGATAATAAAAAGAGCTCAGATCAAGTTTGTAAAATGGTGCCTACATAAACAAAACATAACACTTGGAATATAACCACATGCAAAAGAGTATGTTTTGTTTGGCACTTATGAAGACAAAATGCAACAGAATGATACGTTACTCTAGCTACCCGTGGCTTGCATCCTCAAGTTCACCGTATCAGTTGTTTAAATTTAAATCAAGCTGTGCCGGAGGGGCAGACCAAACAAAAAAGAAACATATATTAACTCTGATTGGTTGGAAACAAAGTGAATTTTAGACCTAGACAGTTTTCATACATGTGTCCCTATGTGTTTGTTTTAAGTGGTTCACATTATAGCAGTGATTATTAATCCTTTTAGAAAGTTCATGTTGTTCTCCGTGGTTACCGCAAAAACAGCCAAATTAAAAAAATCCTGTGTGCTGAAAGAGAATTTCCCCCTTTATTTTTAAATTTTCACATGTTACATAGGAAGTAAAGTTATCTTTTTGAACCAATATATCACAGCATTTGCATGATTTAGAACCACAAGATGTGGCACCCCAAGTTTTCTTAGTATTTTTTGTCGATATAGTGTTATGAAGTTGTTTCAACCTCAATGGGGCTATGTAGTTTTTTACTGTTTTGGTCCATCTATAAATATTCTGAGGTTTAATGGTCTAGCTGTAATATTTTCCATTGTTTTCTTAAAATGGATTGTATCTCCCTATGTTGGGAATTAAAAGTTGTAATGAAACTAAAAAAAATTTCTGTTCCGTCATTGTTTTTCTGGATGTACTTGCCGACGTATCTAAATGCTCAGCTTGTGTATGTTTCCCGGCTTTTTCTTTTGCATTTTTAGCAGGTTCTCAGGAAAATATGTTTTTTAAAATTTTTTTGATAATCTACCTGTTCTTCGAAATGTGTGCTCTCACTACAATTTTTATGGATTCTACGAAACTGTCCGTAGGGTACATTTCTGACTCAACTTCGATAATGACTACTCTAAAAATGTAAGATGTTATTTGAGTAACATTGCTTAAAAGAATTTTTCGACTGAATAACACCCTTGTGTATATAAAGGTATAAATCTAAAAGCACGATTTCTTGTGGATCTTTTGTCATAGTGAAAGAGATACCACTATTATTTTTGTTAAGAAATCCAACAAACTCCTTTGCTTTGCACTATAGAGCAACCCCAAGTAACCCAAATAGAATTCTCAATGAGAAAAGAAAACTCTCCGGAGAGGAGATAGAGGACTTAAGAGCAGACAAAAGAACTCCTTACGTTTTATACAGAGACAAAACATTGTATATCACACCATCTTCAAATCTCCTATAAAAAGAAATATATTTTAAATAGTGGTTGGTTGGAGAAAAGTTCATTTTTGGCAGTTTTGGGGGTCAAATACCGTTCAAATATACTGTGTGTTATTTTCATACAGATATATATCCAGGAAATATAGTTCTCTCTGTTGCTAAATCTTACTCAACGCCAAAAAGTGTAATTTTGCCTGAATTTTAAGTCCACATAACTCTGAAATATACCAGTGTGTTATTGTGATCCACATATATATATATATATATATATATATATTATATATATATATTATATATATATATATATATATATATTATATACTTCTCTTTTTTATTACATATATATTACATATATCTTGTGCCACGTGCAGAACTATAATGTTTAGCTTTTGAACATGGTGATAACTAGAGGTGGTAAGCGAGCAAGGAGGGGCGTAGGAAGTGAAGATAGAGGTACGAGACAAAGCACTTCTTCCAGTGCTCCGGACAACACACAAGCGAGCACATCGTCAGTCGCAGGACCGTCACTTGTTCGGTTCCCTGTACATCTCATTACTGAAAAGCTTCACCAATCTGTTCTTCAGTGTGAAATACACATTTAAACTACACTACATCTCATGTCTGTAGTTCGTGTGCCTGCTGCTTCTACAAATTGTATTCTACTTCTGCCAACTGCTAAATTTACAAGTCTTATGACTGAATTTATTTTGAAATATACACCTGTATGACCTTGATGTGCACTGCATACACCTCTTACTCCTCTTCCTTGTAGCCCTCCAAATCTTTATTTTTTAAATGCCTCCACCTGTACTACCACCAATGTACTAAGTACTGTTATCCTGAACCTCGATGTTTCCCATTGGCATGTTCTTGATGCCACCAATGGTAATACTGCCTAATCTTGGCGAACCAGAAACTCCATGTTCCCCATTGGCATGTTCTCACTGCCACCAATGGTACTGCCATCTAATCTAGCCTGCAGAGTCGTAAGTTCAAGTTCTTGGGCCCTGGTGCAAAAGTGAAATCCCCCGTTACCAGAGCTGCCACCAGTCATCTATTAAGTATTGCATGGACCCATACAGCTAAATCAAATTGAGCCCCCACCCATTACTAGTTCCTATTTTTTTAACATATCAGTGGCCCCTTTTTGATTAGGGCCCCTGACAGGAGTACTGACCATACTGCACTATTGGCACTCTTGCCAGTTACCACCTGCCATTTCCAATACCGGTGTCTTCTTATGTGTCAAATGGGCTTTTGGACCCCTCAGGATGCAGGGCCCTGTAGCGGCTGCTACAAATGCACCCCTATAACTACGCCCCTGCCAGCTGAACCTCCATGTCCCCATTGGGATGTTCTTGTTCCCACTACATATATTACATGTGCAAAGCTTGTAAGCAGAGGTGTAACTTGAAGTTTGTATGCCTTTAACATCTTCTTTGGATTACATTTGTAATGTTTCCCTTTTGTTTATACAAATGTTATTTACAAACTACTACTTTAGATACAGGCCAGGTTGTGTCATGGACCAAAGTGCACCAACAGATCGTTAGAGGAAATCTCCTTGCTTGCTCACATCCTTAATAGAAATAGAAAGTTGTATATATCTAAAAAAAAGACCGATCGCACTCTGTTTCGCATGTATAAGGTGCCGAACTGAATTCACAAGTAGCAGTCCCCAGAATAATCAAATTCCAAAATATGCATTTCCCACCATGCAAATGTATTTAAATAAACTCAGTGTAAAACACACTGTAAGTGCACAACCACTTCCCCAGAGATTCTCAAACTTTTGGATGCTCACATCAAGCCTCAGGAATCACTCGCACTAAATCAAGGTTTCTGTCTCCACTTCAATCATTCAGTTGGCTGGATTTGTCAGAAATAAAATATAAAAACATAAAAAACCGTGTGGTGTGTTCATCCGCTATTACGCTCCCGTGCCAGGCAGCAGTGCGGGATCCAAACTCAATACAGCTAACAGACTAGAGTGACGTCACTAAGGCTGTAGCTAACGAGACAAAAGCCGAGCAGGCATACAAGACCTCACGCAGTTTGTCAGTACCGTCAAGTTATCAGGTCAACTGAGAATATACGATCTCCTTCCTTCGGGTATAATGCCGGGGTTAGTCTGGGCCTTATATCTGTCTCCCACACCCTGTTGATTACAGTATGCATGTGTAACTTCAAGAAAAGACAATCAAGGAATACATTTCCCTAACCTTTAATATATTCTACCACTCATAAACAAAAAATAAGATAAATAGCATAAATAATGCTTGGCAATGAAAAACACCATATTTGCAATTAATGTTGCACAAGGATTAAAAACAATCACTGGAATCGCTAGTTCCCCATTTCAAAATCCCAAGGGAAAGTGTAAGGAAAAAAGAGGGTGAGAGTAGAAGAAGAAAGAAAATTATTCATCAGATTTTTTTTTTCTCCTATTTTTTTTCTTTTTTTCTTTTTAAACGAACACAACCTTAAAAATCGCAAATAGTTCAATAATCATGAATTTCATAACCATTTGGTATTTGGTGAATTCAAATATGAAAATACCACCTTGTTTCTGCCGCTGGACATTCTTACTTATGTAGATCACCCTTTCGCCAGTCAGTTTTCACACTTTCTCGATGCCCAAAAAAGACAGTATGTTTCTATGAACTTTGATGTTAGAACTTTAAAGTGGTTTTTGACTAATGGGTTTACCAGATAGACTCTTCCTTATCATTGTAGATACATGCTCCCTCATGAGGGTGGCTATGATCGTTTAGTGTCCTGCCCACTTATATTTTTCCGCAATGGGCACTTTATTAAGCATATATTATGCCTTTTGTGTTGACAGGTTATGAAGGTGTTTTATTTCACAATCCGTTTTCCATTGTCCATTGCAGAATTCTACCATTTTTGTTTTTTCACTACTACATTATACAGTTTTTACAACTCGTAACATTTCCGCATGGAAAAAAATCCTTTAACTGTGCTGTCATTCACTCTTTGCCATTCCCAAATTACTTTTTTTTAGTATACGCTTTACCGTGGGGGGCTAAAATGGTTTCCCTCACGTTGACGAGCTCCCTTTTTAAAAAACTACTTTGGGAACATTGTAAATTAGTCCCCCACATTTTATCCTGTTTTCAAGAAGTTTACACAATGTTTTTTTATAGATTCCTCTTTGAAAATATTGCTCTTGATCATGAATGATTGAATTCACCAATCGATAGACTAGGTTACTTCCTCACGTAAGAGAATTACATTTTCGGTATTGCCGGATTTTGTCTTTTCTTTTAAAAGATGTGATCTAGGAACAAATGCTTTTTATTTCATTTTGGTTTTTTCAACATTTTCCCCAATTATCCCTCTAGCAATACATTGCTTCGAAAGTCTGAAAGGATGTACTTCCTCATAATGCATGAACATTTTGTACATTTATGCGTAATCCGCAAGAATTGACTTGTTGGGGTTCTATATTTGATATACATCTAGTTGATGAATGGCAACTGGGAGGATGGTGATGAAAACTGTTGGGTCTGTTTTTTTATGGGTAACTTGTTTGTCACTGAGAATTCTTGTTATATGAATATAGTTATATCCAGAAGTTTATAGCTGGTGTCTTCATACTTATTTCTGAATTGAATGTTTAAATAATATTCAATATTCTATTAATTTCTTCCAAAAACACCATATTAATGATTCCAAAGATCCTTTCCAAATTAATTTAGAATATCGTTCTATAATACTTTTCACAGATGAGGCTTTATCTTCTCTAAGTTGGACCCCCTGGAAATATTGTGTCTTTTCTCTCCCAACCACCTTAACATATAAATTGGCTATAGCTAGGGGCAAATTCTAGGTCCACCATAGCTGTGCCCCAAGTTTGCCAAGAGAATATTTGTCCCTCAGAGAGATATGAAATAGTTTGTTCCTATATAAAAGGAGGCACACAATTCTACTATATAGTCTGTCTGTATATCATTAAAGATGTTACTTTTCATCAAAAAATGATTGCAAATTCTCTCACATCCCTCTTTAAATGTTGAATTGTTGTATAAACACATATACAACCACGTGACCATTTACTGTAAAAGGTATATAGTTTTCTTTACATAATTTTTCTTGTTATATAGTAATATTCATCTAGAAATGTGAAGTGGGTATCCCTTTCTATGTATATGCGGGAAGCGTTTATTTTTTTACTAAGGGTAGTAGTCTGTCAATATTCGTATGTATTCAGACATGTTGGCCTGTCAAACAATCGGATTGCCCGAAAATGATGGGTCTCTTCCGGGTGGATTATGCTTGGTTTTTATGAAGAGTTTTGGGAAGGTATTAAAATGCTGCTGATCCTTGGGAGTTTTATTCCATTATATAATTAAATTCTCCTTTTATTTAAGAAATCCTATTTCATATCCTTTATACACACAGATTATTTGATGATTTCAAACTGTAAACTTCTGTCGGATCTGATTTCAATTTTTGATATGTGCGGAGTGTCCGAGACAGCAATATGCTGAGCTTCCCTTGTCATATGATGACTGGTCTAGTATCACATTCGCTCCCACCCTGTTATCGTGCTGGACGTATGATTTTATGATCTGTGTTATCTTGGAGTGACTTAATGCTAACCGCATTCTTTCTTAGTTATAACTTTCTTTTTCTGGGTATGTATTAGATTTTTGAAATTTTTTTATAGTTATTTTTCGGAATATCCATGAGAACTTAAATTTTTGAACGTGATCAAAGTGTTTCTGATATTCATTCAAAGGGTTGGATTTTGATTTAGCTGTTAGAGTTGTTTATTGTTTATACTGATTCAAATTTACTATTTACATTAGAATTTATGTTAGTGTAATAGAATTTGTCTTTGCATATTTTATTGGTTCCAGATATATCTTTGTACTTTCTTTTTTTAATAAAAGATTTTTTTTATAGCTAAAATTTCGTAAAATAAAATTGTTATGCCTATATACGCATCAATAGCTTTATAATTGAGCAGGAAGGAGGCAAAATTTTGTAGGCCTGAGTCTTTAACAAATAAGAGTCTTCATAGTTTATTAAGTGTTATATTTACTAAGGTTAAAGATTTTTTGAATCGTCATTGCTTATCTGACTATCCACATTGTTTTCTTTTTTGTTGATTAACTTGTTCTTTTTGGAGAATTTTTCTTCCCCTTGTGCCCTCCTTTTTGTTGTTCTTCCCACTCTGAAATAAAGAATCTGTTTCTGTTTTTTATTTTTATATTTGTCGGCCCATCATCATTTCACTAATTTTCAATTTTTCTTTTTTTTCATACTGTCTTCATCCGTGTGTTTCTTATCTTTATTGCCATTTATATTTTTCTTTACATTTTTTTGAGGGAAACTTGTTAGGTATTATTACTCTGATTATTCCTAGATAGTTTTGTTTTTAGTTTTATTCATTATAGTAAATCTTCCAATTTTATTTGTGCCCTAACAATCATGTGGATACTCTATAATTTCCTCCTGATTCAGTGGTTGTCTGTCCTCATTTCTGGATTTGATTGCTCACTCCCATGATTATCTTCTGGATCTCGTCAATTATCGATAATCCCTCCGAGTTATCTGAAATACTTTCACAGTCCTTGGTATTGTTATGGAATAGATATATCTATTCTCGGATATCCTCTATGTTTTGTATATGATATGCAGATATTTGTGTTTGCGTTTACATTCCTCCGTGATGTTTTTCCTTTGTTTATTATTAATCATTATTATAGGGGATATGGGAATCCTATTGATAAAGAGAGATCAGCCTACACGGTCAACCTCCTTTCAGTATCTGATTAATGGTTGTATTTGCTATCTGTATCAAAATTGCTCCCCAAACACTAATATACATGACTTCAAAGTTGATAAATTACCATATGTTATCTATGGTATTATTAATGTCAAATGGGAATTATTGATCTCGTTGAAATTTTTTAGTCTGTCTTTTCTATGATATCTGCTCTTTTTGCTTATTGCGAAGTACGATAATATTATTACATAAGAGTGTCTATTTCTCGCTCTGGCCTTTAAATTGTTTGAGTTTTTTCAATAAAGTATCTAATAATTGTCTTTGTTTGATTTTATAAGATTATTTTTGCCTCTTTCCAAGAATAAACTGTTTCGGTTTGAAATGGAAAAAATTGTAAACATCCTGTCACATTCATGGGCTGTTTTGCTGTCTCCAAAAATCTCCAGCAGGGATTTATATACACTAAATAGCCCTTTGGTATAGTGTAGTTACTGGTATCTTTCCAAAGTGACTACTTCCATAGATCCCTCATTTCCATAGTGAAGTAATTTCTTAATCTCAGTAATAATTATTCTCTGATGTAAATTTTGTTCCAGAAGTGTCTTATCTTAATACTAGTTTAAAAAGTTGTTGAAATATCTGTATCGCTTCTCTGCGAAAGGGTTGATCTAATATGTAGATGTCCGGAGCAGAGAAGAAACAAGGTGGATGTTTCTCAATGTTTGAATTACAAATACAAATGGTTTAGAATAATTCAGACTAACTTGAACTATATGCGTTTTGAAGGTTGTGTCGTTTAAAAAGTAAAAAGGAAAAAATAAAAAAGGAAAAAAAAAATCTGAGAATTTTTCATTTCTTTTTCTCTCCACTCTTCTTTCCTTTTTTCCTTGGGGATTATTAAATCTGGGGACAGATTCAGTGATTGTTTTAATCCTTTGCACGATATTGTGCATATTGTTGGTTTTCATTGCAGCATTATTTATTGTAGTTTATTATTTTGTTTTTTTGGGTAGAATTTTTAAAGGTTAGGGAATGTATTGCTCTGATTGTCTTTTAGAGTAAACATCATCTGGTATCGCAAAACAGGGTGTGGTGTGCGAACAGATATAAGGACAGACTAAGTACAGGCTCGAAATTATACCTGATGAAGGAGTCGCGTATTCTCTGAAACTAGAGTTAGGCTTCTTGTATGCCTGCTCGGCTTACGTTAGTTACAGCGCTTAGTGACAGTCATTCACTCTAGTCCTGTTAGCTGTTATAGATGTGGATCCCGCACAGTATGCGGCCGGAGCGTATTAGCGGTGAACACACCACACTGTTTGTATGTTTTTATATTTTATTCTGACAAACTCACCCAAACTGAAGATCTGAGAGTGGACAGAAACCTGTTAGCGCGAGGGTTCCTGGCTGATGTGAGCATCATATGGAGAGAATCTCTGGGGAAGTGGTCTGCACTAGATTACAGGTGTGTTTTACTATGTTTTATACTATTTGCAATGGGGGGTTGCATATTTTGGAATTTGATTATGTTGGGGACTTTTTTTTTTTGGGGCTTTGGATTAAGTTAGCACCTTATATCAGCGAACAGTGCTGCCGAGCGTCTTGTTTTTGGTATCGTATATATACAATTGTTATTTGTACAGTTGACAGGAACATAACCAAGGTATTTGAACATAAAACTTTCTCTTGGAGTTTTTTTTTTTTTGTAATCATTGACAAGTTAATTGATTTTTCAGTTTTACAAGTAGAGATGGGACGCGAATTGATTATAACGAAGTGGAAATTCGCTTCTAGAATTTCAGGGAAAACTTCAGGTTGTCTGAACGAAGTCGAAGTTTGGGGTAACATTCGGTGAAACGAAGTGTGCTTTTCATTGATAAAAATGGCAGAGCGAAGCACATGGCGTTACAGATGGGGCAAAGAACTCTGGGGGAAGAAAGAAGGGCGATAGCTGCATTGGACCATCGTGCAGAGATGAAGCCAATCAGAAACCGGCGGGCAAACACAAAACTTTTTTTCTTTGTTTTGTGACGTCGCTGCTCTATATAAAGTATACCGGGCGAGACGCGCTGGGGCTCTACCGCTTCTCAAAATGTAGCTGATCAGGGAAGGATGCTGCGCGGATCCTGATTATTACCGAAGAATGATTTGTTATACTCAGCGATTTTTGTGGGTTTCTCAGCTTGTTCAGAGACTGTTCTCTTAGACATTTAGTATTCTTTGTGAGTTATTTGGGTATTGGATCTGAATCCAGTGTGCAGTCCTCACTGCAGCTGCATATACATTTTAAATACCTATCTGCTCAAAGCCAATTGAACTATCCAAGGGGCATCTAAGCCCAGTTCCTGTTGTTTCATTTAGAAGTACAGCGTTTTTCACAAATTTAAATACACACTTCCTTTGTGGCTGCTTTCAATTCTTTGGCGCAATTTACATCCAGGCGGTTAATTATGCGTTGTTATTTCAAGTCTGTGGTGACTACAAGATCACCTTCATTTTCAACTCACCAAAATTTGATAACATTTTATCCTGTAGCCCTAATTCACAAGAAAGGTTAATTACAATTTATCTTCTGGTTGTGTGGCTGTAAAAATAACACTCATTGTTAGAAACGCTACAAAAGCTAGTAGTGTTGTGGTGGCTCAATTCTTTGGCGGCAATTTACATCCAGGGCGTTTAATTTAAGCGTTGTTTGACAGCTGTGGTGGCTCCAAGAAACCGTCATTTTCTATACGCCAAATATATACATTTTTCCCTGTAGCAGATAATTCACCAAGCAAGGTTTAATTACAATTTTATCTCTTGTTGTGTGGCGTAAGAAAAAAAAACACTCGCATTGCAACACGACTACAAAGCTTGTAGTTTTTGTGTGGCCCTCAATTCTTTGGCGCAATTTATTTTCAAGGGGTTAATTAAGCGTTGTTTTTTCAGCTGTGGTGTCTCCAAGAAAAACCGTTCATTTTCACCGCAAAGTATATACCTTTTTTTCCTGATGTGACATAATTACACAAAGCAAGTATATTAGACAATTTATCTCTTGTTTGTGTGGATAAAAAAACACCCTCGCATTGTTTAAACGCTAACTAACGCTAGTTAGTTTGTGGTGGCTCATTCTCTTGGCACAATTTACATCCAGGGTTTAATTAAGCGTTGTTTTTCAGCTGGTGGTGACTCAAGAAACATCATTCTTCACCGGCCAAAATATATAAATTTTTCTGTAGACTAATTCACAAAGCAAAAGGTTAATTACTGTGTTTTATATCTTGCGGGTTGTGTGGCGTAAATAACAACCGCTGATTGTAACACAGCTTCAAAAGCTAGTCGTTGTGGTGGCTCATGATTCTTTGGCGCAATTAACATTCCAGGGGTTGATAAGCGTTGTTATTAAGCTGTGGTGACTCCAAGAAAACCGTCATGTTTTTCACCTGCAAAATATATACATTATAGAGTTCCGTAGACCTAAATTTCACAAGGCAAAGGTTAAGATTACCAATTTTATCTCTTATTGTTGTTGGCGTAAAAAACACCCGCATTGTTGACACGCTAGACAAAGATAGTAGTTTGTGGTGGCTCTGCAATTCTTTGGCGCAATTTACATCCAAGGGGTTAACTAGGAGTATTTTTCTCATTGCCTCAGTGTAAGAAACTTTCTTTTTCACGCCCACAGTAAGATAATTCTGTAGCGATAGAATTCATATATACCGAAGGTGTAATTAATTAGCCTTTATCATTCACAGTAAAAATACACAGAGTTTCTTTTAAACGGACATACAAGTCAATTTTTTCATGCCCATTTGTGGAGCGCAAATTTATATCTCAAGGGTCTTACCCAGCTTTCATTAGTGGGTTCAAATTTTTTTTTGGGGGAAAATGTAAGGGGGGGGTGATCAAATACAGCGTGGTGTATTTATTCATTATACAGATTTCTTCATCTAAACAGTGTCTGTACATTTTGAACAAGACTCTGTATGTTCCGACAGAGATTGGTTTGGCAGGCTCTTCACCTGGCGAAGTGGCAGATGGAACAGAATATTCCTGGAGCAGGCTCCAGGTCCGCAGCACAGCAACGGGGAAACGTCGCTGTACGGGGTCGGTCACTCGGTGAGGCCACTACTGCCGCTATTCATCTAGCGGCCGTGTGCTGACTGTAGCAACCAATGGTTCCTTTGATTGGTTGATTTAGGTCACATCCAACATTCCTCCCACAGATGACATCTGACAACCCATCAGCCGCAAGAGTCGGTGGGGAACGTCAGAACACAACTCTTAGTTGCATCGGCTCCCGGGATGGGGTCAGCGGCCTCACCTCTGTCCTCACCCGCACCTCTGTCCCATGACCGGTTCCTCAGGCCAGAGTCTTATTTATGTGGGTCTGGCTCAGCGCCCACATATATAGCGAGGATGAACAATTTGAGGAGGGCAGTCCAGCAGCTACTTGGGTAGCCGAAGAAATGGGGCCAATATTCCGCGTTCTTGCAGTAGGCGGCCAAAGAGTATAGATGTTGAGTGCAGTGGCATGGAGGTCATGTTGTTGAGGGAAGTCACGCCTCTGCATACCTAAAGAACTCGGTGATGAGGAGGACGAGCAGTGACGATGAGAAACACAAAATAGATGATGTTGTAGCCGACCGCACTGGGAGCGGGTGAGGCAAGGGCGTTCCCATATCGTCAGGTAGAACGAGGGCGTTAAGCTTGCGCGTAAAGGCTGCGAGCGCAACCCAGCAAGTGGTGGTTCGTAGTGGCTCGTGAAGTCAGCAGGATTGCAGCAGTGTGAAGGTAGGGACCAAGTGGCGCACTGGGGCGGTAAAAAAAACCCGCTTCGCAGGTCGCACAAGAAAGTAAGCATGGCACATGGGGCTCAGCGAACCTAAAGTAGGCCAGCGGCGGCAGTCGTCACTCAGTGCGGAATAGCGTTGGTGGTAAAATCACGATACTCGACGGTGTGGCAGTTCTTTGCTATGGCACTGGAGGAGACTGAATGAATATTGAGGTATAGTGTAGTAATCTGTGTAAGCAAGAAAGTGAAAGCGGGGGGAAGGGTGCTATGTGGACCCAAAACACGGCTATTGTGCCGTCAACTACAGTGCAGCGTCACCTGCGGTGGCCTGGGCGAAACGTTGGAGCTCAGATGTGTGGTCCATCCTGCCGCGCAGCAGCACGCAAGCAGCTAGCGTCCCAGTGGCACGCCATGCTCATTGCACCAGTCAGGCTCACGCACTTCTGCAGAAGGGAGCTGTTTCTTTGACTTCTCATTCTCCCGGTCCAGATGCTCCTGCTCCTCACTACTCATGGCGCAGCCAGTGTTCAGCGAGGCGATGTGCAAGTGACAACTCAGTATGGTTTCCAATCATCCTAAGGTGCCAGAGACTGGAACCTTAATCCTGTCCATGTAGGTTGGGGCTGCAGTCACCTCGCCTTCCAAATGGTGGAGCTCTTCACACCGTTAAGAGAAGATACTAATGCTTGTGTGCGAGACCGTAGATGGAGTATTTACCAAGCCGTTATTTCTTTGTTCCGAAAGGCTGTAGTACCTAGACTTTCTTAAATATGTAGATAGGAAGGTGGGGCCAGTCCTTGACCGTTAATCGGTGTTTGTCTCCACAAGGTGCACGGCCAGCGGCGGATCGGTCTGGGAGCTTGTAACTCTACGGTCAGGGCAAGTACATGTCCTTTACGGCTCGAACTGCGGTTGAAGGTGCTTCCTGCCCAGGCACACACCTCAAAGAATCTTGGACAGGAGACGCGCCGCGTTTCTCACTCCTCGTTGTCAAACTGCGGCTCCTGTGCCCAAATGTACCGCCCTCCTCCTCCTCACCCAAACCACCACATTCGTCAGCCTCCATCAATACTTGTCCCGTCATACCAAACCATGTGTAGGCGGCACAGCGGTGTTCATCGCCAGTCTCTATCACTGGCATGACACTTGGCGATCGAAGTCCTACAACTCAGAGGTAGGAAACTGGCTCTGCGGTCATGCAGCAGTGAAATTCGATTGGGTGGCGTTCTCCGCGCCAACTGCAAATCGGAAACCATGTGACCACGGACAATGGGAGGGAAAAATGGAGTCCGCGGCTGCACCGAGAGGGAATTGGTCTCATGCGCCTGCATGGCGCATGTGTTCAATGCTGGTTGTGAAAAGGGTTCTGAGAAGTCTTCCCACGATTCTTCAGAAGGATTCTTGAAAATGTGCCAGGAGAACTGTGCATGCACTTCATCCATTTATCTACAAAGCCAGGAACAACGCGCCTCACTGAGTGCAGCGGCAGAACGGCCTCCCCCATCACACTCTGTATATGCGATGCGTTTCCACCCGTTGGAATTCCAGCCTGCACATGTTGGATCCGACCTGTAATGTACAGAGAAGGCGGATTAACGATTTTTTGATTGAATCCGCAGCGGACAGGGAGGACTGCTCACGCTGTGGTAACTTTGATGGGGTCAGCAGCTAGGCAAGCCATTGCGTGATCACCTGACCGTTTTGAGCCATTTGAGGAAGGCCACGGTTATTTGTCAGTCGCGCAGGACTACGGGATGGACATAACGTCATTCCACCTGCTTCGCCTGTACTGGATCCAGATGCGCTGAAAAATCTTGTACTGGGCAGGGGGACTGGAGACGTAGGCGACTACATCCGTGGCCACATTGAGTCCGCTGGGGACTGAAATGGAGGAGGGAGGAGGACATTGCAGCAGAAGAATGGTCTGGTGGACAATGAGCGGATTTTCTACCACAGGTGAAGAGAGGCAGGAGCAGGAGCAGCTGGAGGCGCTAGATGGAGATGAGGGAAGACGAGGCAAGATGACCCGCATGCACCGTGGCAGTATACTGTGGAAGAGGGAAGGCAGGGAGTCCCTCTGGAGTACATTGTGCAGATGGCCCAGCAGTATGCTGAGATTTGCTCTGGCTAGTGACCAAGTACCGAAAATAGTCGCTGCATACGGCAAAGGATGATTATCTGGCTTCCACCTATTGGGGACCTCGCTACAGGTCAAAATGGGAGCCTTTTCTCCCAGCTATTGAGAGGGAGGACAAACTCATAAATTACTATGGAAATCCTCCGTAGTCAATTGGCCGCTGCAGATGTGCAGGCATCGTCCTCCTCTGACAGGTCTGACAGGGGGGGTGTCTTCAGCGCTCACGTACTTACTGCCGCGGCTGCAGGGGGAGGTGGGGGTGGTCGGAGCCCTAGTACCCAGCGCCTGATCAGCAGCAACCTAAGTCTAGGAGTCCTTGATGCAAAGCTTCCTTCTTTCCGCCTAGTGAGGAGTGCAGTCGCCAGCAGCTCAGGAAGCGTAGCAGGGACCTGGGCAGACATATAGAACCAACTGGTGGTGGACCTACTATTGGACAGCACTCTCTGCCACCCCAGTTATGAAGATCTCGCTGGACTACTAGGGCAGCCAAACTGGATGTGTGGACCGCAACTTGCCGAGTTTGCAGTGGAGAAGCTGTCCTTGCCCTGCCAGCACGTTGTGGCATCAGAGCGGGTGTTCAGTGCGGGCGGGGGCCATCATTACCCCAAGGAGAACCCGCTTGTCCACGGGATAATGTGGAACGACTGACCTTGGTCAGAGAATCAGGCGTGGATGGCGGCCGGGAGATTTCCCCACACGCAATGACCTTAGGCTGTCAGACTACATCAGCCATGACGCCATTCACCAAACTTGTGTGAGAAAATGCGTCTGGTTCAACACATACCTGCCGTCAGCCTATTCTGGTGCTCGCCACCCGCCTGATGCAACCATCTGCTGCCAGTTTCTCCATCTGCAGCCGAGAAACCATCTTTACCAGGGATCTGGTATTGACCACCCACTACGTTCCACAACTGGTGTCATTGTTGCCACTGTCTGACCTATTATGCTGCGCTGTGGCTTGTGCCGTGACCTACCACACTCGTCACATTGTGCCACTGACTGACGCCTCATGCTGCTGGTGTGGATGTTGCGTGCCGGTGACCTACAAACTCTTTCGCATTGTGCCAGACTGTCTGACCTCTATGCTGCTGCATGTGTGCTGATGCCGTGGCTACCATACACACTCTGTAAATTGTGACACTGTCGACGTCGTACATGCTGCTGTGCCGTGACCTACCACTTCTGTGTCATTGTGCACTCTGTGTGCCTATTCCTGTTTTTGCACCTCCAGAATGTCATTGTGCCCCCACCCCCCCCCCCCCCACTGTCTGCCTCATGCTGCATGTGGCTGCGCCGTCACTCCTACGCTCTGTTCACTAATGTTGCCACCTGAGCTCTCGAGCTTGTTTTTTTCCCTGCTTTCTCTGGCATGACTTTATCACGGCTACATTACCGTTTCAGTTTTTAAGTTGGTCAGTTTTGCCCTTCTTAGTGCCAGGAAAATTTTATAGGTGTAAGGGAAAAGGAAAAAAGGGGGCCGGGGGGGGGGGCTGATTCTAAGAGCACGGCTTGGGCACGTCATGTGCGATGTCATACTTAAACACAACATTATATGAAGACCTCAAACCAAGTCCCCATCTGCATATTTAAGCAGCATGAGCCATGGCAAAAAATTGCTTCAGCTGGCTCTGTGCAGCCTGGAAAGAAGGCTGTTTTTTACGTGATTCGTCCCGAATAATTCGGAACCGAAGTGATTTATTGCCGGGAACATTAGGCGAAGATGAACGAAAACGAATTTCGGAAATTCGTCCCATCTCTAATTAACAAATAAAGAAACAGATAAACAGGAATGCACATTGAAACCACGGAAATCATATTTACCATACATTATAGGGCGCATACATTAACAGGCATTGAAAATATTCAATCAAATCCAAAAAAAAGGGAGAAAAATGGAAGTGCTAACTAGATAAGGCTCGGAAGAGGATTGTCGAAGCAACACTGATATCAAAATCCCTAGCCTAGTCAGGATGCCGATGATATAAGACTCATAACAGACACAAGACATAACCGAGGGGGAAGAGAAAGGAAGGGCGGGGGAGATTGGAGAGGAAGGGGGGCAGATGGTCCTGGTCATGAGGGGTTCATAAGCTGTTATAAATCCCAGGCAGACCAGGTTCTATCAAATAAGTCCATTTTATCATGGAGCAGGGCTGTTAATAACTCCATTCGCCTTGTTTCTACGAGTCTCTGACAGAGATCCCTTCTGTTCGGTGGTGTGGTCTGACGCCACCTACCCGAGATCAGGCACCTAGCTGCTGTAAGAATATGTAACATAAGTTTGGAATCAGGTTTAAGTAGACCTTTAACTGGACCATTCAATAAGTAGATAAGGGGATCCAATGGGATCCTCACCCCTAAAACCTCAGCTATAAGGTCCCTGACTTGTGCCCAGAAAGGTTGGATAAGTGGACAGTCCCAAAAGATATGTGGTAATGTACCCATTGAGGAACAACAGCGCCAACACACCCGTGGAAGTTGAGAGTTCCATTGGCATAGAACCTCAGGGGTATGGTACCAAAAGAATAATATTTTGTTTAGATTTTCTTTATGCAGGATACACATTGAGGATTTAGCCACAGCATTCCAAATCACTTGCCACGAGGAATAGGGTATTTCCCTACCTAGGTAGGATTCCCACTTAGCCATGTATTTATGTGTGGCAGCCTCAACAGGAAGTGGATCCGAGAGAATAGAGTAAATTGTGGAGATAAGGCCCTTAGTGTTGTGACCTGATGTACAGAGCTGCTCGAACGGAGTCGGGACAGAGAGGGTAGATGTGCCAAATATAGAGGTCTTAAGATGAGCTATCTGGAGGTAGTGAAATCGAGATCTCTCAGGGAGATCATAGTCCCTCTGAAGGGTTTCAAATGGAATCAATCTCCTGTCCCCTACTCTAGCAATATCCACAAACCGAAATAGCTCATGCCCCAGCCATGGTCTAGCAACAAATCCTGAGGAGCCAGCAGGAAAAAGAGGCGTGCATAGAAAGGATGCCATAGGTGAAGCCTTGGAGGATAACTGAAATCTAGTCCTACAGTGATTGCATATCTGCTGTGTGAACTTGATTGGGCCCAATAGGTAACCCATAGTGGGGAGAGGCCTTGAGTGCCAAAGAAGCGCGTTGGGGTGGATCGGTGCAAGCCCCAACTTTTCTATCTCCATCCATTTAGTGTATGCCCAGAAGGAAGACCACGCTGGGATACAACGTAAATGAGTGGCCCAGTAATAGATAAGAATATGAGGGACTGCTAGATCCCCATTCCGCCTACTGGCCATTATAACACCCTTGGCTACCCTATGTCTGCCCTGAACCCATATGAATCTGAGGATAGCTGCTTGAATGGAACGTAACTCACCCAGCGGAACCGCCACCGGGAGGGTCTCAAATAGGTATAGAAGTTTGGGTAGGATGGACATTTTAACGGAATTTATTCTGCCTAGAAAGGAGAGGGGAAGATGATGTCACTTAGAGAGCATATTTTTCAATTCTTTAAATAGGAGAGGGAAATTGGCACTATAGAGGGAGGAATATTGGTTAGTTATCTGTATACCCAAGTACTTGAATGATTGGATTTGTCACCTGGAGGAGTAATTGTTTTTAAGAGAGGATAAAGCCTCGGGGGGAGATGTTGATTGGGAGGGCCTCCGTCTTGGAGGTGTTAATCTTGTACCCTGAAAGGATTCCAAATTTAGCAAGGAGGGCATGAAGGGTTGGCAGTGTGGTATGCATGTCAATCAGGGTCAACAGAATGTCATTCGCAAAAAGGGACAATTTAAACTCCTTATCCCTGATCTTTATACCCCTGATGTCTGGTTGGGCCCTGATTGCCGCAGCAAGAGGTTCGATACAGAGTGCGAAAAGGAGCGGGGAGAGTGGGCAGCCCTGTCTGGTGCTATTTTTAATTCTAAAGGTGTCTGAGGAAGTTTAATGGACGCTGAGGGAGAAGAGTACAAACCCCTTATTGCAGCCAGGAAGGGACCAGAGAATCCGTATGCCGAAAGGGCTTCAAAGAGAAATGGCCATTGTAGCCTGTCAAAGGCCTTCTCGACATCCAGGCTAAGGAGCAAGGCCTGCTGCGAGTTTTGATTAACAGCATCCACCAGATCAATAGTACGCCTCGTGTTATCTCCCCCTTGCCTGAAAGGCACAAAACCCACCTGATGTATCAGTTGGGGAAGCCAATGATTAAGTCTATTACTCAAATTTTTGTATATATCTTCAGGTCAGAGTTGAGCAACTCAGAGTAGCTAGCACTATCTGCTGGATCCCTGCCTGGCTTGTGGATTAGAGTTATGTACGTGTGTGACATGGAATTGGGAATAGCAGGCAGGCCGAGGACGCCGCACCAGGAGAACCGGTGCAGAGGTAGGAGTCCAGCACCATTTGGTTCTGCGACTGGACCGAAGCCCTCCTTGGGGTGTTAGGCAGCAGCTGAGTTCTTCTCTTTCCCATCTAGGGCCAGTTTTGTCGCTATGGCAGCAGATTAGGATAGCCGGCAGCAGGAGCTCAGCTAAGCTACGACCATTCTCCTCGGCTTCCGATCACGCCCCCAACTTTCCTTGATTTTAATCTTTTATTATAAAATTATTTTATAATAATTTTTTTTTTGTTTCAATTGAACATTGGAAAATAGCATGGCCTTAGCAAGACAATCAGCTAAATCCAGAAATCCATGGGTTGTATCTCCATGGGTTTTCCCACTTTAGTAAGTTATGACCAATAGCTTGGATATGCTAACCATTAATAAATGTTCGGGCACCACCAATACATAGAATGATTGAGCAGCAGTACTTATTAGGTGCTACACCACCTTCACAGGTTTTCTCTGTACATCAGTACCTCTATTTACAGGCTATGGATGGAACTCAAAATAGCTTTCTTTTCTTTAATGAGGCTGAGTTCCATATCTGTCCAGGCAGCAGCTGATCCACTGTATAGGATAATTATGCTATGGTATATTACAGTGCAATTCCATAACATTACTAGAAATACTGCTTTCATTATAATAATGTGTTAAAAAGAGACATAACCTATCTTCAAACCCTATTTCCCATTGGGGACCAGAATTTTTACAGATTTCCATAAATTTTTAATGAAATCACATTTTTATTATGTGTTCATATTTCTATTATGTAATATAGTAGTACAGTAAACATATTCACTAGCATACAGTCTCAAAAAAACCATAGTCAACATGGCAAAATATAATCCACTCTAATGAATCAGGATCATGCTTTCATATTGTAAACATTATATGGTTTAAGGCCAGGTACACACTGTACACAGATACTACTGTATATTTAACATAAATTGGGAGATTACTCCTAGATTGTGTCTAATATGCCCATATATTGCTATACTCTACATACAGTTATGTGCAAAATAATAGCATTCTAACATCCGAAATGTGCTTGATTACTATTTTTGTTTGAAAATATAATACAATACGGTCAAAATTCATGAGCAGGTGTAGTCAAGTAACGGGAAACCCACAGTTTCAACAGTCATGACATGCAGACTGCTAATTTGTTTAATTGACTTATATAATGAAATGGGGTGTTCTAATAAATAGCAATGTGGACTTCAAATAGTGAGGTTATTCATTCTGTGAAGAAACAGTTGTTAATTAAGGTCCTTAATTAATGAAGGAGGGAAGCCTGCTGATGTTATCCCTTTCTCAGTACAAAGGGTTGTTCCAGAAATTGCATCAAAGGAGAAAGAGCTTTGAGCAAGAAGTAGATTGGATGGGGCACAATATGTCAAGTAGTGCGGAAAATAAGTGGCTGTTCAGATAAAAAAAAAAAAATCGGCAATTCCTTAAAATGGCATATAAACCAGAAACACATGTTAAGAAAAGTAATACTACCACCCTACTAGATCTTAGAATAACAAGAATGGCAAAGAAGCATCCAATGATGAACTCCAAGGAGATAAAAGAAGTTCTACAGTAATCTGTGAGCACGGCAACAATCATAAGGTGCCTACATGAAACCAAACTATTTGCTAGAAACCAACGTAAGGTACCATTGCTGAAAAAAATACTTCTTGAAAAGGTTAAAGTTTGCCAAAGAACATTTTGACTGGCTTAAAGAGAAATGGCGCTACATTCTATGGGCAAATGAGAGCAAGACTGTTCTTATTGGGTCTAAAGGCCGCAGAAAGTTTGTCAAATGACCTATAAATACTAAATTAATACTCTGGAGTTGGACCAGGCAGCATTGGACCAGTCTGAAAATATAAAAAATACTGGCAAAGGTCATTTTGTCTTATGCTGAAGAAAACATACCCTTTAAAAGGGTGCTTCAACAGGACAATGATCTCAAACACACCAGCAAGCGGGCAACACTCTGGTTCCATACCAACAAGATTGATGTTATGAAGTGGCCAGCCCAATCCCCAGACCTCAGACCAATCCACAGGTACAGTATCATAGTGGAGAATGGTCTCGCACACCTAGGGTAAAAGGAGAAAATATTGGCCTGACAATCAACGTACAATTATGTCCACGGCATACCAAAGTTAATGCTTATCAAAAATAGTTTTTCTTAGATATGCAATTGGATACTGCACAGATACAAATTCTGATAAGACAAATGTCAAAGGTATTGCAAAGATGTCAGAAGATCTATGATGTCAAATTATGTCAATGTTTTGGCATTGATGCCTTTATCAAGTGACATCTAGTTAGTACAAAAGAGCGTAAAATGGTCTGAGCAGATAGAGTGTAAAATAATGTATTGAGTGCCAGCTTATAAGTAGTGGCCAAGATAAAGGGCAAATCCCTGGGGAAAGAAGAAGGCCAATATGGGAGGCTTAGGTATGGAGTAACAGGACAAAACATCCAATATCGATAAGCAGCGGCCGGCGACTTGATAAAGGCACCAATGCCGAAGCATCAACATAATTTGACATCATAAATCTTCTGACATCTTTGTAGTACTGTACCTTTGACATTTGTTTGATCAGAATTGGTATATGTGCAGTAATTTCATACTTTGGCCATTTTTGTACTTGTACCATATGATCCTAATCAGACACATATCTAATAAAAACTCTTTTGTTAAGCATTAAATTTGGTGTGCCGTAGATATAATTGTACGCCAGTTCCCAGGTATCAGACGTTAGTTAACTTCATGCCATAAAGATGTTAAGCAGTTCTCAGAAATTAAGATTACACAACTAAACATTAGTTCAGTAATGTACAGAAAAGCTAGATCTGGGAACAAATTTCAATTTATACTGTAAATATTCCAGTTGGATAATGAAAATGCACACTGATATTTTATTTAACTGATTATTATTACTTTTTCTTCATTTTCAGTTTATAATTTGATATTTCAATCATGTTTTTATTTGGATGTGAATGTAAACACATACAGAGGTACTGCCAGTACCTTTGTATATATGGAAATAAATTATATTATTAGGACTTAGCTTTGTCTTATTTGTTTGAAACAAGCTGGTATTATTTTGCACATAAATGTATATGACAAAAGAAGGTTTTTGTTTTTATATACATTTGGCCAGTAGAAATACATACACTAGATGATTTAAAATAAAAACTAAAATTATACAGTATATTTTTTTTTATTTTTATGAAAGGACCATAAACCCAGCACAATGTTAATGGAATATATGGAGAAATCATCAGAACAAAAGGATGAGGTGTATTTCTATTATCTAAAAATAATTGTTCTTTAATCATATCTTATTAATTTTTCTTTCTTTAGAAAGTCCACTCAAAATGTTTTACATATAGGCACTTAAATGGATATTATAGGAAATAATTTGCATTTCATATCTGTTTAAAGGGAACCTGTCACATGGGATATGCCCCCTTTGCTGAGGACAGCACAAGCTAGTGACAGACCTGCTGTTTCCAGCGCTGTGTCCCTTATTCTGTAAGATGCTGTAGTTTTAGAGCATTTACCCCTCAAATCTTATTCATGAGCAGGTGTTAGCCCCACCCACCAAATGCTAGCCTCACCCACTGACAGTTATTCACATGTTTCTACCTATTCAAATTAATAGGTTTGTCAGTTGAGGTGGGCGGGGCTAGCCTCAGGTGGACGGGGTTTGAAAAAAACTGACACTCTGAAGGGCTCTTCGAATGACTCTTCTGGCTGAAAACTGCAGATTTGAGCACTAAACACCCGAAAACTAAAACATCTTACAGAATAAGGGACACAGCAGTGCACACATCAGGTCTGACACTATCTTGTTCTGTCCTCAGCCAGGGGGGTCAAAAACTATGTGACAGGTTCTCTTGAACACTTTATTTAAGGTATACTGTATTACAATGTTCTTGGGAGGATAAAATCATAAACAAGTATTATCAAAGAAAGCATGTACAGGCAGTCCCCGGGTTACAAACAGGATAGGGACTGTAGGTTTGTTCTTAAGTTGAAATTATATGTAAGTTGGAACAAGTATATTTATTAAATGTTATTCCTGCAAAAATAATTTTTTTAGTTTTGGATTTTTACGTTTGTTTTGTTGTCTGTGCCCTTTTTTAGAAGATTTCAGCTAACATTCTGTATCTCATGTGCAGCTGGGGCATGCTGGCACTTGGTTATCATGGGGCGTGACTCAGTGTTGAATGTCAGCCACGCCCCATAAGTCTCAGTTTGTAACTAGGGGACGTATGTATGTCGGAACGATGTAAGTCGGGGACTGCCTGTATAGTAAATACTGCTTGCTTGAGTCATACAACTATGAAATTTGATATTTTCTAGGTAATTAGCATCGCCCTAACTAGCAATAAACCTCCAGAAATTGTAGAGGTTTAGTGTTGTAGTTTCATTTGTACTTTCCCACATGCATTACATTTGTAATGAGCTCATGGGGATTATCAGCAACCTACCCTGATGAGTTGGAATTTGACATGGGTGCACCACAATTTTGAGTATTGAGAAGCAGCAATGTAGTAAAGCTTACAATGAGCAATTAACCTCTTGTATTAGGATAAACAGTAGTTTGCTTCATGGAGATTTTAAAAAGGAAATATCCATAAATGTTTTTATCCCCTTGAAGGGATCTTCTCACCACAATGATTAGCTTTTAACATGTAGGAAAGAGTACATTAAGACTATTACTAAATACATTGCTTTGCTGATTTTGCTTTGGTCAGGACAAAAAGAAGATTCTATCTCCTCTTAGAGCACACAAGTTTTTCTGGTTACCGTCCAATTCTCCCCACCGCTCCCTAATCTTTCTTATCTTTAATTGCTCTAAGAGCGGCCATATTGAGTAACCTCCTTCAGAGTATTATCTCTGGGTGACATTTATAAATTAGCCTTTGCCATGTTTTGCCGTATATTGCCGGTTCCATAGATGTATGAAAAGGAGTATGGTCAAACTTGGCGCAATATGCGCCTGACGACACATTTTAACCCCTTGACGCCAGGGCCTATTTTTTTTTTCACGTTTGTTTCTCCCTTCTCGCCTTCCTAGAACCATAACTTTTATATTTTTACATCTACATAGACAAATGAGGGCTTTTATTTTGTGTGACAAGATGTACTTTATAATGATGTTATACTTATTACCGTAGAATATACTTGGAAACCATAAAAAATTCTAAGTGGGGCAAAATGTGAAAAAAGTACAGGTGTGTTGCTTTTACAGCGTTCAATCTTCAGTAACAGATATGTGTTGTCTGTATTCTACAGGTTGATTCGCATCTGGCAATACCAAACATGTATGTTTCCGTTATGTTTTGGTACCGTAAAAACCTCCAAACATTTTCTTTGTTTGAAATTTGCACCGCGGCACCATTTTCTGTGACCAATAACTTTTTTGTACCTACAGACTTGAGTGAGGGGGCATTTTTTGCGGGCTGAGTGTACTTTTTATTTTTTACCAGTTTGGTATACATGCAACTTTTTATTACATTTTTTTTTCCAATTTTTATGGGACATGAAATGAGCAAAAAGCCACAATTTTGGCGTTTGAATTTTTTTTCTTCTATGGTGTTGAGTGTATGGGAAATA
>JAODAL010021816.1:0-66174 GCA_025379985.1 Phyllomedusa bahiana
CCCAAACCCCCATTTTTCGAAACCCGGGGACTCCCTTAGTGCTCTGGAACGTCTTACGCTAAACAGTTTTATACAAAAGGGCACTTTGTGGCCCCCAAAGCCTCAGTGTGGAAGAGAAGAGCCCGACACTAGTATTACTTCAATGGTATTACTGAAGGAAGCCTAGAAAAGCATCAAACCCTCATTACTAGCACTCTTGGCAAATCTACCCCCTAACCCCAGCCTGCCGAGCCCCGACACTTGATTCTAGCAGGATCCCACCCTATTCCCTGGCTGCTGCTGGTCTGTGGTGCAGTCCTATTCACTTGTAATGAGCAGCCCAGAGGCTACTGTGCAGGCTCCCAATAAGGGGCCCGGGCCCTAAACAAGAAAACAAAGGCAAAAAAGGGGTGGGGGATTGAATGGCATCTCCAGTGTGAGGAATTTACAAACAGGTGGGTCAGACTCCAACCACCCCAACAGAAACTTCAGAGAAAGGCCCCATAGAACCTGGAAACCCCTCTTACCAATTCCCGTCTTTTATCGTCATCGGTGGCTTCATCCGTCAACTGTGCAAAAACTTCAGACAAAAACTTTTCGTCTTCCTGTGGCAGAGAAAGAAGGTCAAAACGATGGTTACTCGTTATACAAAGGCAAAACTATCCACCAAAATATACCCCCAGCCCCATTAAAGGGGTTGCATCATTTCATTAAATGGTCTACAGAATAAAGGGGACAGTGAAAACAAGCCTTTGCAAGGATGTCATTACAAAGCTGCTTGTTTTCACATGCCCCTTATCTTCGTTTTCTGTAAACAAACTTCTCCAGGCTTTTCGGATAGTGGGATCCCTCCCCTTGCATTTCATTAGCCGAGGGCTCTAAAAATTTTTACATTCTGTTCGGCCCCCAGACGGCGAATTACGGTTGCTTCCCCCCTTCACTCAAAATTGGGGCCCGACAACAATTTCATCTATACAGCTAGCTCCCCCATTGACACTGCAGCTGTTTACAATCAGAAAACAGCAAATTGTGCCACGGGCCTTATGCCACTGCGTGTAAGGGGCCGACAAAAATTTCACTCTATACAGCTAACTGCTCCTCATTGACACTGCAGCTACTGCTACAGTCAGAAAACAGCAGAATTTTTGAGTCGGTGCCTTATGTAAGCATGAAGGGAGACGGATCTGTGCTCTGGATGGATTCAATTGTAGCAAACCTCCAGCTGTGAGAGATTCAGTGCTGATTCATAGAAGACCGTTAGACTGAATGCAGGCCTGTGGTATGTAAACAGCTCTTACAAAATAAGAATATATAGGGAGAGGACAGTGACATGTGGAGTGGGGGCGGGGGGGAAGAGACACACTGGAGCCAGCATGAACAGTGAAGGGGGGATGATGTCATCCCCCTTCAGTTAAGAAGCACCCAGCTGGGAGGGGAAGAAACTCCCCTGAATTTCAGGAAGTGAGAGAATCAAGCTACAAGAGAACAGCCGAACCGAAGAAGCGATACATCCTCTTTAAATTCCATAGGGCCAGGACGGCCCAGCTTCTCTTTAGATGGACACCACGATAAAAGAAAATGAAGACCATGCCAGAAAATGGCAACTTACCTATAGATAAGCCCTGTATAAAGTGGCTACATCAGCCTGAACTTTATCAAGACATTTTCAATAACCAGAGAGTAATGGCCATTCCCGTTCTAAGCTGTAGCGCATGAACCAGCTAAATATATACTAGATGGAGCGCTCACGTGGATATATTATAGAGACTTTCCAATTGAAGTTCCGGTGCACGGATAGCTTCAGGACCCGTGGGGCGAGCAAACAATTAAGAGCAAGTTTACTCGAAATGCGTCTGCCGATACTGCACGCCACCCTGCCATGAAAACCAGGTGTTAACCAATTTTGGATGGATGATTTATATTTTAAACATTTTCCTGGTGCTGGATCCACGGTTTCCTTCTGAAGCATGGACCAGTACTTACAGAACATGGAGAACATTAGCCAACCATGTGGGACAATATGACCAGTCTAACTCAAGCCTCACCACATTCATTTCTGTGGCCCACAAGAGCTTAGACAACGCAAGCAGGGATGGACAACGGTCAGAAGCAACAGTTGTCATCTTACCCAACAGGAGGCAGACAGCACCTGGAAGAGGCGCCGGCACAGGAAGCCTTGGATCTGAAGCGGTGGCTTGCACCTCCACACTGCTCTGTTTAGCAACTCTCAGGTGGTGGTTCAGCTCCGATTCCCTAGCCACTCCCCAAGGCGCTGCAGTACGGCTCCAATCCGTCCCTGTCATTACGGTAATCCACAGTTCTCATAGAGAACTGTGGATTCCGTCGCTCCTCCCCGCTCTGCAAATCCGCCGGGGGGGGGGGGAGAGAGTGACATGAACATTATTTACGGCGCACACGCACCGTGAATAATGCATTGTCTATGGGGCCGGCGAGCAGCTCCCCCGCCCCTTATGCAAGCCGTAACTGCGGGCGAAATCCGGCCCACAATTACGGCTTGAATAAGCCATGTGAACATGGCCTAACAGGCTAAGCCAGGGGTGGCAAATTTCTACCTATTGGTAGATGAAATCTTCTAATACTTGCTGCCATTCCTAATCCCCATGATTACCAGGGAGAAGTGGCCAGCTTCTCTTGTATGGGGCAAAGGCTGAAGAAGAGCTAATAGCACACTGGATTGACTATTGCCATACACCTGTACAATGTGGAGGCTTAAAGGGGTTGTCTCACTACAAGGATTGCTTTTTATGTTAAAGACCTTGCAAAAACAAGTCATTTTGCAATATGTGTCCATTAACCGTGTCCTACCTATTCTGAGATATCCCCTCTTGTATGGGCTGCATCAGCTCCTCAGGTCGCTATAGCTACAGACCTGTTTGATCTATCCTGATAGGCTGCCAGCACTGGTTGCTATAGCTACAGACCTGGCTTCTACTGCAGCCTAGTAGAAGCCAGTAAACACACCCCTGAATTCAAAATGAAACCAGGGAAACAGGATTGAGGTAAGATGAATCAATGTAGTGAGACAACCCCTTTAATGAAGCTCCCTGCCCCCCCAGGAGGGTAACATGGGGGAAAAGTTTATTATTGCTTCTCAAATGTATGGAGACACCAGACTCGTCCTGCCTGGTAATTTACATGCAGCGCGGGAAGAGTCTAATAGCGATTACACCAGGTATAGGTAATACAGTCACAATATCCACACTGAACGGTGGGAGAAGGATCTTCAGGTAGATAAAATGTAACTTAAATCACGTTCCAACACAGATGACAGGCTCCCATTTCAGAGAACCTGTAGCCGCTGCTGATACGTCCGATTTAGTAAATTGCATTCCACATGAAACAATCCTGGAGCATCTTCTCATATCTCTGCGTTGTGCTGTTCCTCTGTTATTTCTCCTAGAAATGTATTACTGAATCTGTCAGATGGGCGTTACCACTCCAGTTTACAAAGAGGTGTGTCCCTGTCAGCACTGAATGGACAATGTCAGACATACCCAATGGAAACAAAAAGTAACAGAAAGAGTCTCCAGAGTTATTTCATGGGACGTACTAGGATTTACTAAAACAGACATGAGAGACAGCCACAGTTGTCCTAGGATTCCTGCAGATGGGATGGAAACATCACAGATTACATTGCAGTAAGGAAATCTCACTCAAATGCTGCAGGAATCTGTAGCATACAATTTATGCAGTGGAAACGCCGCAGTTTTCCCCCCCAAGTGAAAATCTGCACTGAAAGCGGAGGATTATCATATGAAAATACTAGACTCCACAGCAAACTTGAACTTTTACATTTCCGCACTAAACATCTGCACCAATTTGGCGTGGATCTGCCGCTATGGAGGTTGAAAAAACCAAACACTGACAATGCAGCATCAGTCTAATTGCTTCTTATATAAGACTAGCCAGTGTTTGGGCTTGTCCGCGTGGATTCCACCTTGAAATACTCGTCTAAAAGGAAAGTTAAATATCCCCATTGACCTCAATAGAAAATACCCGCTGCAGTTCACACGACATGTAATTTTAAAGTCCGTAAAGGAAAGAAGAAAAAACACACGAGAAAACACACGAGAACACACAAATTCATCCGTCTGATGCCATACAAAAAAATTCATCCAAAAACCTAACATTTGAATGCCGGATCCGAGTCACACACCCCACAGAGGTGAATGGGACTATTTTTCTGATGCAGAATCCGCCGAGGGGAGGGAACGTGACCTAAAATGCATATTGGAATCGCGTCACACGACAGTTTTCAAGGGTAGAATCTGACGAATAAATGTTGCTCGTCGTCTGGACGTAGCCTTAAGTAGGAAATCAACGATGAGAGTGGAAACTCAGCCATTCTGGAGTCCGGGTGCAAGCAGGAAGGGTCAGCATGCAATGCCAGAAGTGGAGGCAATTAAATGTCTGACCAGCCGATTCTAGTCTGATGCCCTTCTACCTAGACATGTAAACTATGCAGCCACAGGGATCGCACATCTACAAGCGATCCGGGGGATTTGCCATAAATGTCAGAGATGGGAAGACGTTCCCTATATACCAGTATGCAGCGAGCCCTTGTGGCTCCAACAAGCCAGAAAGCAAAGGCCGGTCAGCCCACAGTACACGGCAAAGGCTTCATTATATACGGAAGATTTCATTACTTGACTGAAAATATGACTTGGCTATGGGCGCCCACAAGGTGTTTATTTTTCTTTTTTTAGGGGAGGGGGACTGTTTGAATAACTGAGGCCTATAGTCTGGTACAGACAGGGAGGCTTGCGTGTGTTAGGCAGATAAAAGGGATGTGTTTGCGCCGACTTTTTCTTGTCCACTGTTCTCATTACGTGACTTGTCTGACCACAATCTGCAGAGATTACATAATCTCTTCTACGGGTTGACGTCTCCATAGCGGCTTTGTCACTCTCGCTTTACCTTATAAAACCTTTTATTATACTTGTACACATTTCACTTCCACGATCATAAACTTTTCATTACCACATGATAAAGTAGTAAAACAGGACTCAATTGTGGACAATAAATTGAAACACTTTACCAGCCGCCCTCAGTGGTGGACAAAACTATTTACTACATGAACCAGGTGAAGCACATGACTAGAGGCAGTGGATAGCTACAGAAAAGACAGGGAGGAGAACTTTACATTCACAAGATAATGAAGGTTTGAAAAACAGGTCCTTCATAAAAAAATAAAAAAAAAAAAAAAAAAAAAAAAGGTATATCTATACACACATTATATAACGTGTGTGTGTGTAGATATACTATATATATATATATATATATATATATATATATATATTATATTATATATATATATATATAGTATATCTATACACACACTATATAGATATATATATAAATATATATATTTTTTAAATGAGGGACCTGTTTTTCAAACCTTCATTATCTTGTGAATGAATGAATATATATATATATATATATTATATATATATATATATATATATATATATATTATATATATATATATATATATATACATACATATATATATATATATATATAATATACCACACACACACACACACTACATATAATACACACACCATCTTCCATAACCAGCACCGCTTGTGTCCAGCTCAGTGCTGTTCCTTTCAATGGAGATGGACTGCAATACCAGACTAGCTATGGACAGACTGGTGTGAACATTACTAGAAAAACAGCCATTTTTACGTAAGGAAAAGGGTCCGTGTACACGGCAACGGTTTACAGTCTGTTTTCGGATTTTGAAACCAGTGGGGAAAGAAGAAAAAAAAAAAAAAAAAAAAACAGACTGTAAACCATCCCCATAGATCTCAATAGAAAATCTGAGCTGTAGTCTACACAGTTGGGATTTTCTGAGGTTGGATTCCAAATCTGAAAACCGTGTCAAATAACTTGGAGCGTGCACATCCGCCGGATTTCTGACGGAAAATGTACTGTCCAATGTCAATGGGCCCAATCCAAAAAGCTGAAAACTAACTAAAACCCCGTTCTAGAACCCGACCAGCGTTTTACAATTGCTGTGTGAACTCAGGCTGGGTTCATGCGGTTGA
This sequence comes from Phyllomedusa bahiana, assembly GCA_025379985.1. Lineage (NCBI taxonomy): Eukaryota > Metazoa > Chordata > Amphibia > Anura > Hylidae > Phyllomedusa > Phyllomedusa bahiana. The sequence goes on from JAODAL010021816.1 coordinate 6,054, forward strand.
TTTGGACGTCGATTTTTCAATCTCCAAATCGGGTCAAATACTAAATAACGGCTCACAATCGGCAGTTTTCAGACAAAGGATTTCACGAGGTTTTGAGACGCGCCTTTTCATTCTGACACTCATATTGTGCCAGGGCGTTTTTTTAGGCGCTTATCCATATCCCAAAAACGAGCTGCACTTGAGGACGAGGTTTTGAAGCTCTCCATCGATTCCGATGGGCATTTTTCCTCGAGTTCGCCTTAAGAATGGTCAGGCCGATTCTTTTTCGGTCCCCAAAAGCCTAGAAAAACTGTTGTGTGAACAATGACGCAGTTTATAGGAAATGAGTGAAAATGAAGTGAGTGGTTTTTACTATTTTTTTTTTTTTTTAAGCTTGTGCCGTCAAAATCAGCCATGTGAACATACTCTAAGGCCACACCAGTGTCCAGCTGAATGCATACATACTACATCACTGATGGCCAATGGTGTAGCGGGTAAAATCGCGTGATCAGTAAAATGGATTTGTTCATGGCTGCACAGTTTTGTAGGTACAATTACAGTTTTCTCTAATCCTGGCCATTATTATAATGCATTAAAGGAGTTCTCTCCCCTCAGACATTGATGGCACAGAACTAGGACATGCCATCATTGTCTGATAGGTCCAGGTCCCAGAGCTGGTCTGGACTCTTCCATAGAAATTAATGGGGATACCAATTACAGCCTAGCATTGTTGCCCAGCTAACCTTTGAACTCCTATTCATGTCTACGGGAGAGTCCCGACCACCTCTCCATTCAGAAGGGAGAGACTTCGGGACTTGTATAAGAGAGGTCCCGGTCCCAGTCCCAGAGGTGAGAGCGCAACTTATCTCTTAAGCCTTGAAGCCTCTCCCTCTGAGGGGGCAGACTGGCTGCAAGGGTCACAGAGGTACAGCATATTCGCTTCTGCAGGTCCACAACAACCGTGCTGGAGCAGCAGGTGATTTCACAGGTAATTCAGATTTCTCTTTATTTTATATTACTCCCTGCTACCGATTTTCTTAAAGGGGTTCTCCAGGACATTTCTTCTAAATAGCATACTTTTAAAAAGTAGTAAAAAAATAGAAGAAAACTTGGGGTGCTTCCACCATGCACTTTAATGCCCTATCAATAGAAAGCATGAGGACCTGCAACTATCTTGGGAATGAGCCCCCAAAAGTGTCAATGTGCTTGCAGATGACGCTCCATTCTATGGGAGTTCCCAGTACAGCCAAACACCGCTCATCTGTACTTGGAACTTCCATAGAACACAACAGATTCGTGTGCAAGTGCAATTGGCTCTCCATTCTCTCTCCACTTCGTATGGTCTGGTCCCGGTATAGCTGTGGGTCCCAAAGGTGTGACTTGCACCTATCACACATCGATGGCATATCCTATTGATACGTCATCAAATTGCATGGGGGGACACCCCTCTAACCTGGAAACCAGTGCTGGCAATGTTAGCCAATAGCAAGTGATTGCTGCAGTGGTGATGTCCCATTAAATAGAACATAAGACTGGTGGAGGCTGGAGACAGTGCAGCACTAGTTCCCAGGTTAAAAAAAAAAAAAAAAAAGTCCTGGAAAATCCCTTTAACTTCTTGTACAATAATCTTAGTCAGTACTGTTAAAGGGTATGTTCACACAGCATCTTGCCTCCTTGTGAACATACGGTTTTCAGATGCGTCTCGGGGGCCATCAGAACGGACCCAGAGATGCATCTATCAATTAGCAGTGACTTTATCACTGCCGGCAATGACAGACACGCAGCGGCGTTCACATGAGATCGCCGCTGCGTGTTTGCATCGCGCCTGTTGGGTCCATCTTGCGGATGCGATTCAAGAATTGCATGTTGTTTCTTAGATCGCATCGGAAAGATGGACCCGACAGGCGCGATGGAGACACGCAGCGGGGATCTCATGTGAACGCCGCTGCGTGTCTGTCATTGCCGGCAGTGATAAACTCACTGATAATTGTTAGTTGCGTCTCTGGGTCCGTTTTGATGGACCCAGAGAAGCATCAGAAAAGCGGATGTTCGTACGCAGGCAAGACGCCGTGTGAACATACCCTAACACCAAACACGCAGTGGACATTAGTTTCGGGGCCTCTGGGACCAGACTTATCAGACAGTGATGGCATCTCTTAGCGATATGCCATCACTGTTTGAAGAGAGATAACCTCTTCAAGGAAATATTCGTCTTTTGCAGCTCATACACCATCTGAGAAACCTCTCCTCTTGCAGCAGACATGGCACACTTGTCCGAGATTCGAAAACCCACCCTGGACACTAGAAACCTGTAGGAGGAAAAAGTGAATTCTCTGATCTACTTACTGTTAGAAATCTGCTCCCACTTAACGACCTCACTGAAGTGCCATCCACAGTGACAGTCGAAAGTCTCACTAGAAATGAAATGTTAGCGAACCCTGGATCCAGGGGGTTCGGTGAAACTTCCAGTAGATAAATCTTGGACTTTACTATAAAAACTGAACCCTAATTTTAAGGATAAATTTAAAAAAAAAAAAAAAAAAAAAAAAACACCCCACCAAGGAGTCATTTTGGCTCGTGGGAACACTCCTTACCTGCAGCATGCTGACTATCTCCACTTTGTTGAAGAAAATAAAAGAGGTGAGTGTAGAGAGAAAATTGTCTTCAAAGACAGACGGCGTAGGCAAGATGACATCTTGAATGTACTGTACCCTGTAAGTCTGATGTATTTTTTGCCTTAGTTCAGAGTCTGTTATTGGTATAACTTCCTTGAACTTTGCAGTTTTGGTCAAGAATTCTCTATGTCTTTTTGGCTGAGCCAAAGCAGGGTCATATTCAAGGCATCCCACGACATCCATGATACACTCATCAGAAAACATTACCTCAAACAGAGTCGCTTTATTGAGAAATAAAATTCCTCGGATGATCTCGTATAAGTGATGCAAGCCTTCTGCATTATCCATGTTCTCGCAGGTTTGGAAGAGCTGCAGCAGTTTCTTTATATAGCCCTCATTCTCCAGGGCCAGAGCGAGCTTCTCTCTACGGATGGGTGAGGACAGGACTGAGGTAACGAGGTCAGCGATCTCTTCAAGTTTACCAAGTTCACAAGTAGGAAGATCAATCAAGTTGCTTGTGTCGGGCATCTCCTCAAAGCGTTCCTCTTCCGATTCATCGATAGGGTCTTGGGTAACTTCCACAGAGGGGTCTTTTCCTTGAACCTATATAATAAAAAAGTTAAAATCACAGCAGCCTCAGTAGGATGGAATACATTCATAAAAGAAAAAAAAAAAAAGGTTTTCAATAAAGAGGCCTCAAAATGGGATCAGGAAGTGCAACCAGAGGAGACCGTTAAACCGGTAGAGGCGGGAGGGCTCGGAAGGAGAGTACTGCTCCCCATCCCAATAACAAAGGAAGGTAGGTAGTTCACTTGGACTTTAACAAAAAGTGAAAGGAGGAGGAGTAAATGCGGACGTGCAAAGTCTCCCACATCAAGGGATGAATCCGCTATTTCCTGATTAACACATGTGACAAGACCCTCAGTGTTGAGGTGAATTCACACCTTGGGTTTTTCCCTTTGTGGGGGAGAATTGGGCAGGTTTTTCGATTGAGACGTGGACTCCTCAGCAGAAATCTTTACTTTGCAGAGGCAGTTGTTGCCTGTGATTTGGATCTGGGTTAGGGTATGTCCACATGATGTACTGCAGCGTGTACAGTACGCGCCGCAGTACATCGTGTCTATCGGGTGCTCGCACTAATACGCGCATACTCCCGCGGCGCAGGGGGGCCAGCAGCCCGCCGGCCCCATTGACATTCATTACTCGTGGCGCGCATTCGCTGCAAGTAATCGACATGTTACTTATCTCCTCCGATCGTATTGTATGAGCGGGGAGAGGAGGCGTAATCCATAGTTCTCTACGAGAGCTATGGATTACCGTAATCTCGGTACGCATCTCGTCCGTACTAGAGCGCAAATACGCACCGAAAGCGTGCCAAAGTTACCCCGTGTGAACATACCCATAGCCTCATCTCAATGGGGCTAATCAGCATCATGCCTGCCGAAAAGAAGTCAGAATCGCTATAAAAAACATTGAACGTTTCCTGATTGATAGTGACACAAGACTCTCAGCATTCAGGGAAATTCACACGTGGGGTTTTTCCTTATTCGAAGAGGGGAAAAGAATCGGACATGAAAGCCTCAGAATAAATCTAAAGTGATACCTTGGATTCCTGCCTAGAACTTTTACTTTGCAGAGGCAATTTTAAACAAAAATTTTTATACAGAAATATATTTTGATGGTTTTGACCATCTCATCACTTTCTTTTTTGTTTTTTTCCGCTGAAAAAACAGCAAAGGGTTTAAAATTGTGCACGCATTAGAAAACTGACTGAAAACCGTTCAAAAAACGACCAAAAAGCTTGGAAAAAAAGTGAAAACTAAAACCACCCAAAACACATACCTTTTTCTCAGCTGTTTTTGACAAGAACATGACCCCCCCCAAAAAAAACACACTCCAACTACGGCAATCACCTGACCTTTATGAATATATATATATATATATATATATATATATATATATATATATATACACACATCACACACACACACACACACATATATACATGGCGTATTTGTCTACTGCACGTGTCGCTATACGCCAGGTGTTTTAGAAGTACGCACTGGCCAGCGGGTACTTCTAAAACGCTCTGTGCTGGCTCCCATTAACTAGTTTTCCCTAGCAATATGCAATACACGTCGGGGAGAACGGCAGGTAATTATAGCTCTCAATATTTCAGGCATATTGCAGTGCAATTACGCCCTGAAATACAGCCTGTGATGACGGCATGTGAACATACCCCTCTGGCCCCATTCACTTCTTTTGTGCTTAAATGATCAAAAAGTTGTCTCAGATGAACATAAATCACTGCATTCCTATGGATTAATCTGATGTTCAATTGAAACTACATAAAATAAGTAATGTCCCATTTTTCTGTAGGTGTTTTTTTCTGTAAATTACTAGTGTAGGGACTCACAAGACATGAGGACCATTGACGCCGGTTGCGAGCTTGCGTATTGGGGCCCCTGTACCAACTTATACCTCATATTTAAAATTTTTCCAGTATGTCATTTTGTGTGTCTGTGTGTTGTATTGGACACCCAGAAAGTGCTGGGCAGCCCGCAAAATCTAATAGTATGGGCATCACTAATAGGTTGTAAGTCAGCATGGTCTGTCACACCTATCTGTATTTATGGCACCCATCTGTATCACCTTATTTATATGCAACTGTAGTGCCAGAAACCACCCCCTCATGCATGGAGGGTATGTGAGTGGTTGCTTTATTGGTAATCTTGCATTTGTGCAATCTCCCCATGCATTATACTGTGGCTTTTCTGCATGCTGGTGGGAACAGGTATTAAACTAATGTGCAGTTTTCTATCATCTAATTGTTCACCTAGCAGTGGGGGGGTGTGAGCTGCTTCTCAGCAATTAGCTGCACCTGTTAATTTTTCCCAGGTAGCATATAGGCCAGAGCTGCCTGTTCAGTCATTGAGCTGTGAATATGGCCCAAAAAATTGTAGTATTTTTTTGACTATATAAAACGCATCATAACAAGAGCGACCTCAACAGGACCAAGAAGGCGTTACCTGACATATCTTTTCCCAGATCTCGTCACAGCCGGCTTTTTCTTGAAAGCTGAGTGCCAAGTCATAGTTTTCTGCTTCAGACCAAACGATCAGTGTATCCTAGCAAGAGACGAGCACATGACTTAGCTACGACTTTTCCAAGCAAAGGAAAAAAAAAATGCTTTCCCTTCTCATAAATGCATAAGGGATCTTCCGCTTGCACACATTTAGCGACATCTCCGGCCTCACCGATACACACCTGCTGCTTCTGATATGCAGTATTCGGATTTATCTTCGACTCTAAAAGCAACGAACCTGAGAAGACAGAACCAGGAAGAATTAGAATAAAGCAACAGTTCCACAGAAAACACACAGGGCCACATGAATAAAACCGTCTAGGTCTAAAATTCACTTTGTTGCCCATAGCAACCAATCAAAGTGGCCCTTTCATTCGTACAGCGCATTATATGAAATGAAAGGGGCACCCTGATTGGTTGCTATGGGCAACAAAGTGAGTTTTAGACCTAGACAGATTTCATACATGTGGCCCAATGTTATAATATTACACTTTGGTTTCTTGTTTTTGCTGGAATAGATGTTAGGTTCGGTTCACACGGCTGATTCGGACGCTGCGTTGGCGCGAGCTCCTTCCCAAAACAGCAACGAACATGACCACAAAAACACAACCGCCGATTCATTTCATTGATTCCATCGTAAAATGGAGTCATAGTTCTTATGACAGGTTTTACTCACTTATTGGAAAGTGTCCATAGAAAGCAAGGGAGAGCTTCAAAACCTTATACAGAAGTGTGGCGCACTGGGACGAGCTTTTGGACGTGGAGCGCTGTCCAAAAACCAACCTTGTTCAAAACCCGCGCGTTTCTAAAAACCTTATCAAATTCTCGTCAAAAACCCGTCCGAAAACCGCAATATATGAGGCTGTTTTCAGATGAGCATTTGAAGCCGTCCAAATCAGCCGTGTGAACTTACCCTACATATATGCATTTGTGTCTTTGTAACGTGTTTTGGAAACTTCATTGACTTCGTTCTGTTTTCTGCCCTCTCTTTGGGAGTGAATGACTGGTCAATGGGAGAGTGCTATGGTTTCTTCTTCATGGAGTCTATTGATTCATTCTGAACCGAATTGGAGACTCTTTGGTTTTAGCAAAAACACAAGAGGGCAACAAAAGTTATTACCACTAGATTAGCAAATAAACCCAAACACCTTCTATATGAGCAGTGCAGTTTTCAGAGTTGCAGCCTGCTCTATCATCTCTACTATATCGGAATTATCAGGGCTGTGGAGTCAGAGCCGTCATAAAATGGACCGACTCTCAAAATATATAATAAGTTGGTCCAGTTAGTTCGATGCAAAGAGCAAGAGGAATTGGGTCCACGACAAAAGAGATTATGGGAGCCCCGGAAGTTGTCAGCTGCAAATTTGTAATATTTGCTACATGGCTCCTCCAAGTCTTTAGAGGCCTTCCTAACCCCAGTCAACAACCCAACATTTAACTAATACGCACCCTTTCCTGATAATAGAAGCGATCATATTCAGAATATTCAACCTTACACATAATCTGGATTAAAATATCCTAAACTTGTCCATCTCTGGTTCCACTGCAGACCTATATACCTCCATGTATTGGTAACAAACCCTGTGCATAGGCCGACACTGCTGTTCTGCTTGCTTCCATGTGTTCCTTGCCAAATGTATTTTTCAGTGAGAGGTAAAGGACAGATGGATGGAGTACAAGGGCACGATCATAGTACACAGGGATGAGAAGGGGTCGGTAACCATGGAGACACAATCCTGCACAGGAGCTGTCAACCCAGGACAGAAGGAAAGAAAGAAAACACACTTCTCACAAATGTGTGCCCAGCCTCTACCCAAATATACCCAAGCTGATAGGACGAGAACACAACACATCCTTGCCGGCATTCACACCTATACAGGGTAATGACCCAAAAACTCTGTATAGTATAGATCTAAAATCCACAGACTTCTGAGAATAGCTGGAAGTGGTGTTAAATCATAAAGCGGACTCTCACATTTATACAGAAGCGAACCATCTGGTGCACAGTATTCTAGAATTTTCACTCCACGTTGCTGTATGTTTTGGGCAAGCCCATTCCACGTGGCTTATTACCGGCCCTGTCTACCAAGTGACTGGGAAGACCACCAGTGTTATGGGGGTGGGAGAGGGTGTGACAATTCCCTCCGCAATAACAGCCGGGGTAAAGAGGGGGAGGAACCCAAACAAGCTAAAACGTCCACCTCCTGGATGAAAGGGGAGCAGTATATACCTGGAGGAAACCAATAACTATGCCCTTCTAAAATCTTAGGGGCTGTTCACACAGCGTATTTGCAGGGCGTAGTTTGGGGAGTAATTGTGCTGCAATTTGCTCCAAGTACACCCTGCAAATATGGCACAATTACAGTACCTACTGAGTGCTATGATTATACATCTACTGAGCACCCGGAGAAAGAGGTGAAAGTGAATGGGGGTCGGGGCAAAGTGCTTTAGAAGTACACACTGTGCAGCGCATACTTCTAAAACAGCAGCCGTATAACTGCACGCACAGTATGCACCGCTATACGGCATGTGAACCGGCCCTAGAGCCACCGCTTCCTCAAAATATATAGCACCTGGTCTGGGGACTCCTCCCAGCTTCCTTCAGACACTGGCTATAGATGTAATGGTCATTAAAGGGGTTGTCTCATCAGGACAATCTGTCCATATGTTCTATTAGGCTAGGTCTACACAGTAATTTGAAGATGCCACCCAAAATCTGATGGCATCTTCAAATTGCTGGACTGTGCCGCACTTTAAAAAAAATTTATATATATTTTTTTTTAGGTGTTTTTTGTGCAAAAACTGGTGGTTGGATTTCGTCTTCCTATCAGCCCAGTACATTGGGGCTGCGGAAACCAGACGTCGGTCCAGCGGAATATACATGTTCTATATTCCACCGGACGGCTTTCGGTTTAGGAAACCCTCAGTAAAAAACATCTGTGCTGTATAGACCACAGCACGGTTATTCTATCGAGGCCTACACAGCGCTGGGCACGGTCGGATTTTTAGCAGACTCAAAATACTGAATCCGCTGAAAATCCGACCTAGATCCTGTGCTGTGTAGACATGGCCTAAGGGTGTGTTCACACTGTGTATTGTGAAGTGTAAATTACCCTTCACAATACGCTTGAAAATCTGCTTCAAAATACATCTGATTAGAAGATTTTTTTTTTTAAAGTTTATTTAAAACAAGTGTAGAGCGTATTTTGTGGCGTTTACTGGCGGAGATTACACTCCACCATTGTTTCTATGGGGCTTTTACTTGTGTAAATGCCTCAAGAATTGACAAGGTACTTAGATTTATGCGAATAAAAGCGTCGCTAAATATGTGCCGCAATTACGTGTCGTGCGACTTATGGTGCGTATTTTACATGGGAAGTACTGAAAAGTGCTCTGACCATTGTTTAAAGCGTATTTTAACGCAAATTACGCTGTGTGAAGGTAACCTAAGGGTACATCCGCATGACAGGTCAAAACACTTGGCAGATTCTGACTCCTGAAGCCGCATTGTCCGATGAGTATATGACGCAATCGTCAATGTGAATTTTAAATAAAAAATTAGGCGTATTTGGTGCTCCCCAGATTTTCACAGAACTCTTTGAAAAGCAGCAGTCCCCATGTATATGCTTTTGATACAAATGTAGGAAGCCCCGTCGGACCTCGTGAATGAACTTGAACGTACTAAAACATAAAGTGGTCTCCTCAAGCACCAAAACAATTAAAAACATTCTTGACTTTGTAACAGCAGCATCGCTGGAAACGCATCACAGGATGGGAGCCACGCGCTTTTAAATGTGAATTTTAGGTCATTCTGCTTCCACCCGATTTAGTGTCAGAAAACGAGTCCTATTCATCTCTATGGCGTTTTGGACACTGGTCTGACACAAGTGTTGGGGACATTATTTTTTTTAAACCTAGGCCTCGTTCACACTGCTGATTTGTGCACGGATTTCAGCCATACCGCGCGCCGTATTTGCGCTGCAGTATGGCTGAAATCCGTCCCTGTCATTACGGTAATCCACAGTTCTCATAGAGAACTATGGATTCCGTCTCCCGCATTCTCCGAGCGGGGAGAAAGTGACAGGTCAATTATTTACGGCGTGTACGCACCGTGAACAATGACTGTCCATGGGGCCAGCGGGCTGCCGGCCCCCCGCTGTATGGCAGCCGGCGTAATTGCGGGGCGAAATCCATCCCCACAATTATGTCAGCAATAAGCCGTGTGAACCAGCCCCTAAAGTACAGCGGAAAAACAACGGTTTCAAATTCCGACCAAGAAACTCCAAGTCGTGTGGACTACAAGTTGGATTTTCAATTAAAGATTAACGGATTTGAAAACCTGAAACCGTGTCAAAAACTGACTATAAACGCTTGTGTAGCCGGACACTTAGCGGAAATAGATTCCACAGAAAAGGCGCCCCCCTCCCATCCATGAATTACAGACGACGTAGTAAGGGATAGATGTGGGCAGCTGCATCATCTGGTCTAAAAAACTCTGCTGCCTCCTGGAGGTCTTAAAGGAGTTGTCTCCCCACAGGGTTTCAAAGAATGCATGAAAGAAATTCTCTGTCACTTCCTGGTTCAGACTAATTTGCTAAGCTCCATGCTTTACAGCTCTGTTGTGCTTTCAGATGCTAATTAGATTAGATAGCTTCTCAATACTCAGCTACGCGCGTTCTTATCTGATCCCTCAAAACAAAAGTCCATAATAACAGGGTCCGTTTCATTGAGAGAAATACAGCTTTTTACGGCTGTACTGCACCGTGAACAATGATGTCATGCCGCGCTGCCGACCCCGCTGCACGTGCATGCCGCGTAACTGCGGCGAATCCACCCTGCAATTATGTCATGCAATAAGCCGTGTTGAACCAGCCCCTAAAGTACAGCGGAACAAAACGGTTCAATTCCGACAGAGAAACTCCAAGTCGTGTGGACTACAAGTTGGATTTTCAATTAAAGATTAACGGATGAAAACCTGAACGTGTCAAAAACTGACTATAAACGCTTGTGTAGCCGGACACTTAGCGGAAATAGATTCTACAGAAAAGGCGCCCCCCTCCCATCCATGAATTACAGACGACGTAGTAAGGATAGTGTGGGCAGCTGCACATCTCGTCAAAAAACCGCGCCTCCTGGTCTTACAGACCACAAATGCTCCCAGGATGTGCGGTCTCGATTTTATAGCAATAGTTCAGAGGGTTTCAGATCCAGCTATTATTTTTATTATTTATTTTAAAGCGCCATTGATTCCATGGCGCTGTACATTCAATGTCAAACAATGAATGACTTACAACTGGCACAACAGAGGGAGAGAGGACCCTGCCTGCGAGGGCTTACAATCTACAAGGAGGAGGAGAGAGACAGAAGGTGAGGGGCAGTGCTGTGGCAGCAGGGTTATTGTAGGGTATAGGCAATCCTGAAGACATGGGTTTTCAGGTCACTTTAGAACCCGTTGAAGGTGGAGGAGAGTCTGATGTCTGATGGCAGTGAGTTCCAGAGTGTGGGGGAAGCACGGGAGAAGTCTTGAAGACGGTTGTGTAAGGAGCTGATAAGGGGAGAGCAGAGGAGAAGGTCCTGTGAGGAGTGGAGATTGCAAGAGGGGAGATATCTGGAGATTAAGGCAGAGATGTATGGAGGAGAGAGGTCATGGAGAGCTCTGTAGGTCATGGTTAGCAACTTAAAATGAATTTGCTGGGCAATGGGTAGTCAGTGAAGGGATTGGCAGAGGGGAAGAGGCAGCAGAATAGCGAGGTGCATAAGACGGGCAGCAGAGTTGAGAATGGTTTGAAGGGGAGCGAGAGTGTTGGATGGGAGGCCACAGAGAAGGGTGTTGCAATAGTCTAGGTGGGAGATGAATGGTGTGGACCAGCATTTTTGTAGTGTCATAGTTGAGGAATGAGCGGAAGCGAGAGATGTTTTTCAAGTGGAGGCGGCAGGCAGAGGTGAGGGCTTGGATGTGTGGTTGGAAAGACAGAGGCGACGAGGATTACTGCAAGGCAGCGGACTTACAGAACAGGGGAGAGTGTACAGCCATTGACTGAGATAGAGATCAGGTGGAGGGACGGTGGAAAGATGATGAATTCTGTTTCCTCCACATTTAGTTTTAGGGGATGGGAGGAGAAAAAGGGCATGTTCACACAACTGATTTGGCCGCGGGTTTCAATGTGGTTTCCGCGGCCAAAACCTCGTCCAAAATCGCGCCCAGTTTAGTAACATGGTTTCCTATGGGAAACCGCGTTACTGCTCACACAGGCAGTCCTCAGCGCGGCGGCCACACGCTGTTGCCACCGTGGTTGGTGCGCGGCTGGCGGCGCAGTTTTCCCCCTGCCTATTAATTTGCATGGGGGCACACCCTCGCCCCAAACCATGCCTCACCCACGCCGCGACCACGCCCAGCGCTGCAAACCCGCGTTGGGAGACTAGTTTAGGACGAGGTTTTGGCCGCGGGAGCCGCGGCCAAAGCCGCCGTGTGAACGAAGCCAAAGGAGGAAATGGACGATGATGCCACTACAAGATCCTGCAGAACATCCGTAATGAAAGTAAAGGGAAACCGCCTGGTTTTTAGATGCGTATTTGTAATTTTAGCCGTGGTTTTCAGTTTCCTAAGAGGGGATTCAGTGCTGCATCCCCATCAAGAATTGACAGGTAATGGGGAGCTCAATTGACAGTACATGTTGCAATACAAGTTAGTTGCGCTGTTGAAGTTATGCGCCTGCAACTTGTCATTTCAACATGATTACGCCGCACAATGAACATCTCTTATGAATTGGTTTGTGCATAATTAACATGTCAATTCTTTGACGACACGCACAGTACACACAGAAATACGGGAGTAAAATTATTGTCATCTAAACGGCGACAAAGATTTTACACTGCGCTCAATGAGAGCCGAACATGATGCATATTTGTGGGGCATACACGCCGTGTGAACATACCTGTTTTTTCATACACACAAAAAAGAAACAACATTGTGTGCACTGCGACAAACAATGCGAGGCGGTTTGCAATCCGCACCCAAAGTGGCTGCGTGAACCTACCCTTAATGTAAAGATTCAAGGTTAGGCCCTAATTCTACCTATACAGGGTATTCCAAAGACATACAGCAACACTTAGAGGACAGGACACCTCGCAGTGAAGCACAGACTAAATAGCCAGCACTAAGTGCTCGCCCTAGAGAGCAGGTTATACTGGACTGCACTCACCTGGCCCCCTCCTATGACATCCACAAGCCGCTCAGGTGCACAGTGTATTGTACCTACAAGAAAACACTGCAAAAAGTGACAACGCTCAGGGACCGCCTCCGATTTCTGCTGGAATTCCTCTGTTTAAAATGTGGATTTCATCTCGTTTCCAATACGCAGGCAATGGGCCGGTATCACATCAGGAGACATCAAAGGACACACTGGGCCTCTTATCAAAATGGCCGCATTGTGAAAACTGTTGCCACTAGCAACCAACCACAGCTCAGCTTTCCCAAAAGGGTAGAAGAAATGGAAGCTGAGCTCTGATGGGTTGCGAGGGGCAGCAATGAGCGTCTCACGGTTACACAGTTTGGATAAATGAGACCCCATTTGTCCGGATGGATTTTCTTCCCATACCAATCAATGTGACTTTACCTACACACGGCATAAAACACCTGTTGTGTGCATTAAAAAGCAACGAGAAAACACTAGGCCTCATTCATCAAAACGGTCCGAGGCCTTGTCCCCGCGGCACAGGTTTGCACCCGGTTTTTTGGTTTTGAAAACCGGGTGAAAACTTTTACATGGGCTTCTATGGAAAACCCACACAGTTGCCCCAAAAACATAGAACATGTTCATTCTTCTGACTGGTTTTCGGACGGAAGATGTCTATGTGAAGGAGGAGGGCATTTCTCCACTAACCACAGAGAAAAGCCGTCCCCCCGATGGCCGTGTGCACAGCCTGAAAAGGATAAATCGGCCCCTTAGGCTATGTGCACACAGCGTCTTTAGGGGCATAATTTCGCCGGTAATTGCACTGCAATAAGCCTGAAGTACGCCCCGTAAATATGGCAATTCACAGCTGCTACTACTACCTGCCGCTTTCCATAATGAGTATTACTCGCCAGGAGAAAGTGAATGTCTATGAGAGCGTTTTAGAAGTATTCTAAAAAACACGGCGTATAGTGGCGCTTACAGTACCCGCTGTTCTACACCCCAAAGACGCTGTGTGAACTCAGCCCAACAGCAAGACTGGTGCCCAACGCTCAGCTTTCATTCTATAAAAGGCTATAAAAATGAAAGCGGAGCTCTGGTTGCAACAAAGACAATCTAAGGCTATGTTCACACAGCGTACAGTACGCCCGCAATTACACCGGGTGTTCGGGAGCTCGCGCTGATCGGCGAGTACTCCCGTGGTGCGGGGGGGCTTTAGCTCGCCGGCCCCATAGACTGTCATTACTCGTTGCGCGTAAGCGCCGTGAATAAATGACATGTCACTTCTCTCCCTGCTCGCACAATAGCGGGGAGATGAGGCGTAATCCATAATTCTCAGAGAACTGTGGATTACCGTATTGATTGGGGCGTATTTCGCTCGTATTAGAGCACAGTAGGTGGCGGAATGCGTCCCAAAATAAGCCATGTGAACATGGCCTTACAGTTCAATCATTTTAATAAACAAGGCCCATTGTGTGAACCGCACCTAACAAAACACAGAAGGGGAACATCTGCCGAGACAACATTTTGGAAAGTGTATAGTCACACGTCGAATTCGGAGCGTACTGTGGCGGTAAGTTGTGCTACAATGCACCTGAACTACACCCGCAAAACCGGTAAAATCATTGAGTGCTAGGATAACCCGGCGCGGACTGTGCACCTGTAAAAAGAGGCGACACGTCGGGGAAAACCAAACGAATAGGAGGCCGGGCTGTAGGGCTATTAAAAGTACACACCGCAATACAGTGTGTGTGTGTGAACAGACCCTAAAGGCTGAATAGAAAACTGCACCATGGATTAGAGGACCTGCAGCCATAGCACTAGGCAGACCCTTGGTTTTCTGCTGCACCTCGGTGTCACACGATACGTGAAATTAATTTTTAATGGACATGCAGATTACACTATAAATGGCGGAATAAAAATAAAGTAGAGCATGAACATTCCTGAATGATACTCCGTTAAGGGTAAGTTCACACGGCTTATTTTGGGGGCGCATTTCGCAGCGTACTGCGCTCTAATATGAGCGAAATGCGCCCCAATCATTCTCAGAGAGAACTATGGATTACACCTCCTCTCCCCGGGCCTACAATACGACCGCATTGTACGCCCGGGGAGATAAGTGACATGTCATGCAGTAATGTATGTCTATGGGGCTTGTGGGCTGCGGGAGTACGTGCCCATCAGGGCGACTCCCGAACACCCGGCTTAACTGCGAGGAGTACCGTACGCCCCACAATTAAACCGTGTGAACATACCCTAACCAGAGCAGGACCAGTAACTCGGCCACTTGTACGGCCTTAACGGGTGAACTGGGCACCAGGAGTACAGGGCCATGCAGGTGAGCAGGGGCTGGCACATCCCGCAGGCCTGATTCTAGAGCTGCCACCTATTGTAATGGGTAAAATAAATACTGAAATCCTTGGCAAAAATCAGCGCGTGGACAGGACCACCTCCCCGCAGTGGAGCACACCTTCTGGGTATAACTGGCTGCGAGCAGCCCCTGAGGTCTACAGAGGTCCGACTACGCCGGCTCCAAATCAGAAGTCTGCCTCCCACTTCAGGGCGCCACTGAGCGGGATGTCAGCTGGATGGAAGTGAGGACTGGTAATACTTGACAGGACAGTTTAACACACAAAGGACCCATTTATGTAATCCAAACGCATCGTGACTGAGGAGCTGGAGACAGGACACAGCCACAAAAGACCCACACATACCTACAAGAGATACATGTGTGTGCATATCTTCTGTGACTATACAGATAGCAATCTATATATACTACTCAAAAACAAGTTTGGGATATTTGGCTTTTGACTGAAATTTCAGGATGAAAACAATTTCTTGATATTTTTTTTAAATAAACTAAACGAGACCAATCTCTTACCTCAAGAACGCACAGGTCCAACTGTTCGATGTTTTAGTACAACTTGCTGATCTCCAACAAGGAGCTTAATGGCAAAATTCACAACAGGTGTTTGATCCCTGAATCACCGAATACATTTAGGGGATCAATTTGAATTGGGATTTAAACAGTCCTCCTCATCATGCTGTTCCCATTTTCACATTATGAGACCAAGACAACACCTTACAATTGATCGACAGTACCTCGCCGTTGTGGGGCTTCAAGCAGGATACCCTCAGACGGAAGTGGCCACTGAGCTTAGAGCAGGCATCCTCAAACTGCATCCCTCCAGCTGTTGTGAAACTACAACTCCCATCATGCATATATATAATCTATAACAGTGGGAATGATGGGAGTTGTAGTTTCCCAACAGCTGGAGGGCCACAGTTTGAGGATACCTGGCTTAGAGTGTCACCAGCAGGTTGTATCAGAGATACAGAGAGACTGGAAGAGTCACAGAAAGGCAAAGAAGTGGACGTCCTCTGTCTCCATCACACACTGATGACCGCTTCATTGTAAATAATGCCCTGAGAAATCGGGTGATGAATGTCCCACAATGCCAGGCATAGGAGGCAAGAGGCAAGCAAATGTCACATCAGACCATTCAGAACGGATGACAGGCAAGGATACCTGACCACACCCCCAGGCACAGGCATCATCGTCTTGCATGGGCCAGACAGCATCTACATTGCACGAGGGATCAGTGGTCCTCAGTGCTGTTCAGTGATCAAAGCCGATTTACTCTGAGCAGAAATGATGGCCGCCAATGATGCTGGAGATCTCAAGGCGAGCGCTATACATCAGCCAGGTCAGGTATCCTTTGGCGGTCGTATACGGTTACGAATGGTCTGACGTGACACTTGGGTCAGGCCCAGTTGGTGTCCATCATATATAATGGATATTAGATGCCCTGGGTGAGGTGTTAAGGACAGTGTACTGCCCATAGGCTCCAAGTGTAACACAGACACGCACCTGTCTGCCAGGGAAGAGCTACCAGCATGTACTTAACATGTCCTTAGGGCTCTACTCATCTGACAGGGGCCAAAACAGTAGTCACTCCAGCAGCCGCCAGGACCACATATACCCTTCTTAGCTATTAAAACACAATGGAACCCTAAAACTAACGAATGCCACAGTAAGACATTCAGCAAGTGCATACCCCCAACAGAAGCCGATGGCCGCCGTGACCAGGGCTGTGGAGACAGCAAGCCGAAGCCCCGACTCCTCAATTTCCCAAACCTCCGACTCCTGACTCCCTCATACACGGCACATGTTTAAGTGATAACTTTACTGTAGTAAAATGGTAACATCAGGCTGTTTATCACCTTATGATACAATAATCAAGCTATTTAGGTAGAACAGACACTGAGAAGCAAAAGCGTAACAATGTTTTGATCTTTTGAACACTTGTGGGTAGAGTTGAAGAAAAAGCTTTATTTGTATCCAAGTCCAGTCTGCACCAACATTGGGAATGTGTAGAAGAGACCTGGGATCAGATTTTGGTCAAGATATGCTTGAATCTGTTTCAGAGCCCAGAAGGATTAAGGCAGTGCTGAAAGCCAAAGGTGGATTTCCCAAATACTAACAAAATAATACTTTGATTTTTAGGAGCAAAACTATAACTAAGCAGATGCTAAATACTTGCAAGTCACATTTATGTATAAGATCGGTAAGATGACTGTATATAAAATTACAGTAGCCTCATGTACAAAGCTGTAGTGGATGGTGAGATATGGAGCCTGACAGTCACACGTTCAAAACATTGTTACCCTTTTGCTTGTCAGTGTAAATATATTTATTGAACATGACTTTAGGACACAAAAAAATTGTAAATATGCAAAATGCTGCAGGAACATTTGTGGAGTCTCTGAATTTGTTCTGAGAAATAGTATTGCCTCCATCAGATCCTGCATACATGACCTCACATCTCATCTCATGATTTCCAGGCTAGAGAACGGCCTCTCTACACTAACTTGGGTTGGGGGCAAAGCGGTGACCACAGGGGCAGCATCTCTAACAATGTCAGGGTATAAAGGAATTGCCTCGGCCACAGTCAGTTTTGATGAATGGTTGATCTTCTACTTCTTTGAAAACAGGTAAAAAATTTAGCTGAATCTGTTTGCCCTGGGAGCAGAATCTTTTCCCCTGGGGCAGCGCTTTGCCTGCTCCATGTCATCAATTACACTCCTCATGTGATGAGGCTGAAGATATGGGAGCAGTAGCACTGGCCGGACCCAATTCCTCTTGCTCTTTGCATTGACTAACTGGATCAACTTATTATAGAGTCGGTGCCTATTTTGCAGGAGTCGGAATAAAATGGGCCGACTCCGACTCCACAGCCCTGGCCGTGAGCAGAGAAGCTGTGCAGAGCAATGCCTGTTATCTGCTGTATTCATACAACCACCAGGCCTTGTGTGAAGACAGTATAGAGAGGTGGCCGAAAGTAGGTTAGAGGGCGATACAAAACCTGACTGACCAGGCTGCCTGTTACCACCAACACCCGGGACTCCGCTCCCTGCAGCCCACATACAACCACTCTATGGCCCTGCTCCCCATTTGGCACCGCTCCCCTCCTCTACAAACACCTTGTGGCCCTACTCCCTGTTATCCCCCCACACACCTAGACAGTGGTGCTCCCTCCAAGCCCCGTTAACTCCCCATACACCCCATTGCCCACGCTTCTCGTTCCCCCTACACACCCTCTCCCCAACCCCCCCTAATGGTCCCGCTAACCCTCCCTTAACAGTCAGACCACTATGGTCACTATACATCGTGTATATACACAATGGTGCGGCTCCATGTTCTGGCAGCATCACCATATAACGTGTATATACCACAATGGCGCAGCTCCATGGTGTAATAGCGTCACTATATAATGTGTATATACCAGAATGGGGCAGCTCTATAGTCTGGACTTGCCACTATACACCGGCCCGGCTCCATACACCGGCCCGGCTCCATACACCGGGTACACACCGGCCCGGCGCGGCTCCTTGGCCGTCCCCCCTGTGCTCTGGACACTGCAGCCCCTCTGCTCTGCAGTGTCTCCATCTACCAGGGATATACCAGCGCGGCTCTATATACCGGGGATATACCAGCATGGCACGAATCCCAGGACTCCCCCTCAGGACTGGCCATCCCCCCTGTGCTCTGGACACTGCAGCCCCTCCGCTCCATAGTCCGGCAGCATCTCTATACACCATGTATATACCACACACCATGTATATACCACACACCGCGGCTCCATAGTGCGGCAGCGGCTCCATACACCATGTATATACCACACGGCGCGGCTCCATACACCCTGTATATACCACACGGCGCGGCTCCATACACCATGTATATACCACACGGCGCGGCTCCATACACCATGTATATACCACACGGCGCGGCTCCATACACCATGTATATACCACACGGCGTCGGCTCTATACACCATGTATATACCACACGGCGCGGCTCTATACACCATGTATATACCACACGGCGCGGCTCTATACACCATGTATATACCACACGGCGCGGCTCTATACACCATGTATATACCACACGGCGCGGCTCTATACACCATGTATATACCACACGGCGCGGCTCTATACACCATGTATATACCACACGCGCGGCTCTATACACCATGTATAATACACACGGCGCGGCTCTATACACCATGTATATACCACACGCCGCGGCTCTATACACCATGTATATACCTCAGTGCGCGGCTCTATACACAATGTATATACCACACGGCGCGGCTCTATACACCATGTATATACCACACGCCGCGGCTCTATACACCATGTATATACCACACGCCGCGGCTCTATACACCATGTATATACCACACACCGCGGCTCTATACACCATGTATATACCACACACCGCGGCTCTATACACCATGTATATACCACACACCGCGGCTCTATACACCATGTATATACCACACGCCGCGGCTCTATACACCATGTATATACCACACACCGCGGCTCTATACACCATGTATATACCACACACCGCGGCTCTATACACCATGTATATACCACACACCGCGGCTCTATACACCTTGTATATACCACACACCGCGGCTCTATACACCATGTATATACCACACGCCGCGGCTCTATACACCATGTATATACCACACGCCGCGGCTCCATAGTCCGGCAGCGGCTCTATACACCATGTATATACCACACACCACGGCTCCATAGTCCGGCAGCGGTTCTATATACCGGGTATATACCACACACCGCGGCTCCATAGTGCGGCAGCGGCTCTATACACCATGTATATAACACACACCGCGGCTCCATGGTCCGGCAGCGGCTCTATACACCAGGGATATACCACACACCGCGGCTCCAAAGTCCGGCAGCGGCTCTATAAACCAGGTATATACCACACACCGCGGCTCCATGGTCCGGCAGCGGCTCCATACACCATGTATATACCACACACCGCGGCTCTATAAACCATGTATATACCACACACCGTGGCTCCATAGTCCGGCAGCGGCTCCATAAACCGGGTATATACCACACACCGCGGCTCCATGGCCCGACAGCGGCTCTATACACCATGTATATACCACACACCGCAGCTCTATACACCATGTATATACCACACACCGCGGCTCCATAGTCCGGCAGCGGCTCCATACACCATGTATATACCACACACCGCGGCTCCATAGTCCGGCAGCGGCTCCATACACCATGTATATACCACACACCGCGGCTCAATAGTCCGGCAGCGGCTCCATACACCATGTATATACCACACACCGCGGCTCCATATACCATGTACATACCACACACCATGTATATACCACACACCGCGGCTCCATATACCATGTACATACCACACACCATGTATATACCACACACCCGCGGCTCCATATACCATGTACATAACCACACACCATGTATATACCACACACCGAGCGGCTCCATATACCATGTACATACCACACACCATGTATATACCACACACCGCGGCTCCATATACCATGTACATACCACACACCATGTATATACCACACACCGCGGCTCCATATACCATGTACATACCACACACCATGTATATACCACACACCGCGGCTCCATAGTCCGGCAGCGCTTTATACACCATGTAATACCACACACACCGCGGCTCAATAGTCCGGCAGCGGCTCCATAAACCATGTATATACCACACACCTCGGCTCCATAGACCGGGATCGGCTCCATAAACCAGGAAGAGACAACACACCGCGGCTCGATAGTCCGGTAGCGGCTCCATACCATGTATATACCACACACCGCGGCTCTATACACCATGTATATACCACACACCGCGGCTCCATAGTCCGGCAGCGGCTCCATATACCGGGTATATACCACACTCCGCGGCTCTATACACCATGTATATACCACACACCGCGGCTCCATAGTCCGGCAGCGGCTCTATACACCATGTATATACCACACACCGCGGCTCCATTGACCGGCAGCGGCTCCATATACCTGGTTTATACCACACACCGCGGCTCTATACACAATGTATATACCACACACCGCGGCTCCATATACCATGTACATACCACACACCATATATATACCACACACCGCGGCTCCATATACCATGTACATACCACACACCATGTATATACCACACACCGCGGCTCCATATACCATGTACATACCACACACCATGTATATACCACACACCGCGGCTCCATATACCATGTACATACCACACACCATGTATATACCACACACCGCGGCTCCATATACCATGTACATACCACACACCATGTATATACCACACACCGCGGCTCCATATACCATGTACATACCACACACCATGTATATACCCACACACCGCGGCTCAATAGACCATGTACATACCACACACCATGTATATACCACACACCGCGGCTTCCATATACCATGTACATACCACACACCATGTATATACCACACACCGCGGCTCCATATACCATGTACATACCACACACCAAGGATATACCACACACCGCGGCTCCATATACCATGTACATACCACACACCAAGGATATACCACACACCGCGGCTCCATATACCATGTACATACCACACACCATGTATATACCACACACCGCGGCTCCATATACCATGTACATACCACACACCATGTATATACCACACACCGCGGCTCCATATACCATGTACATACCACACACCATGTATATACCACACACCGCGGCTCCATATACCATGTACATACCACACACCATGTATATACCACACACCGCGGCTCCATAGTCCGGAAGCGGCTCAATAGACCATGTATAAACCACACACCGCGGCTCAATAGTCCGGCAGCGGCTCAATAAACCGTGAATATACCACACACCGCGGCTCCATAGTCCGGGAGCGGCTCCATATACCGGGTATATACCACACACCGCGGCTCCATAGTCCGGTAGCGGCTCAATATACCTTGTATATACCACACTCGGCGGATCCATTGTCCTGATTCGGCTCTATACACCATGTATATACCACACACCGCGGCTCCATAGTCCGGCAGCGGCTCCATACACCATGTATATACCACACACCGCGGCTCCATAGACCATGTATATACCACACACCGCGGCTCTATACACCATGTATATACCACACACCGCGGCTCCATAGTCCGGCAGCGGCTCTATACACCATGTATATACCACACACCGCGGCTCCATAGTCCGGCAGCGGCTCATATACCGGGTATAACCACACACCGCGCGCTCATACACCATGTAATATACCACACACCGCGGCTCCATAGTCCGGCAGCGGCTCTATACACCATGTATATACCACACACCGCGGCTCCATGGCCCGGCAGCGGCTCCATATACCGGGTATATACCACACACCGCGGCTCTATACACCATGTATATACCACACACCGCGGCTCCATAGTCCGGCAGCGTCTCTATACACCATGTATATACCACACACCGCGGCTCCATAGTCCGGCAGCGGCTCTATACACCATGTATATACCACACACCGCGGCTCCATATACCGTGTATATACCACACACCGCGGCTCCTTTGTCCGGCTGCGTCTGTATTCACCATGTATATACCACACACCGCGGCTCCATGGTCCGGCAGCGTCTCAATACACCATGTATATACCACACACCGCGGCTCCATCGTCCGGCAGCGGCTCTATATACCCGGTATATACCACACACCGCGGCTCCATAGTCAGCGCAGCGGCTCCATAGACCGGGTATATACCACACACCGCGGCTCCATAGTCCGGTAGCGGCTCCATATACCATGTATATACCACACACCGCGGCTCCATTGTCCGGCAGCGGCTCCATACACCATGTATATACCACACACCGCGGCTCCATAGTCCGGCAGCGGCTCTATACACCATGTATATACCACACACCGCGGCTCCATGGTCCGGCAGCGGCTCCATATACCATGTATATACCACACACCGCGGCTCCATGGCCCGGCAGCGGCTCTATACACCATGTATATACCACACACCGCGGCTCTATAAACCATGTATATACCACACGCCGCGGCTCCATAGTCCGGCCGCGGCTCTATACACCATGTATAAACCACACACCGCGGCTCCATAGTCCGGCAGCGGCTCCCTCTACCGGGTATATACCACACTCGGCGGGTCTATACACCATGTATATACCACACACCGCGGCTCCATAGTCCGGCAGCGGCTCTATACACCATGTATATACCACACACACCGCGGCTCCATAGTCCGGCAGCGGCTCCATATACCGGGTATATACCACACACCGCGGCTCTATACACACTTTATATACCACTCACACCGCGGCTCCATAGTCCGGCAGCGGCTCTATACACCATGTATATACCACACACCGCGGCTCCATATACCGGGTATATACCACACACCGCGGCTCCATAGTCCGGCAGCGGCTCTATACACCATGTATATACCACACACCGCGGCTCCATAGTCCGGCAGCGGCTCTATACACCATGTATATACCACACACCGCGGCTCCATAGTCCGGCAGCGGCTCTATACACCATGTATATACCACACACCGCGGCTCCATAGTCCGGCAGCGGCTCAATATACCCGGTATATACCACACACCGCGGCTCCATAGTCAGGCAGCGGCTCCATATACCGGGTATATACCTGCCCCTCTCGGCTCCCAGGACTCCCACCCAGGACTGGCCGCACTCCCTGTGCTCTGGACACTGCAGCCCCCCCACCTCCGCTCTATTCCCCTCCAGCGCACAAGGCATGCTGGGACTTGTAGTCCCGCAGCGCTGAGGCCTGTGCGCACACGTGTCCCTCCCTCCCGCAGCGCTCACCGTCAGCCTCGGCCCGCACCAGCAGCGACATCCCCTTGAGCCGGTCCACGTAGGTGGAGGAGACATGGCCCGTGCCCCGGTCGTCCCACTGGCGCTCCTCATTCAGCGTGTACACCTTCACCCGCCGCCGGGTGTCAGACATGGTGCCGCCGCCGCTCCGGAGCCCGCTCGGTATCGGCTTTCTTCACGACCAGCCCCCGCCGCGGCTCATCCTCCGCCGGTTGCCTCGGGGACGGGCTGTTCGCTGGAGCGCGGCTTCCTCGTCTCCCGCTGTCGTCGTTGCTCCCGTGCTGCTCCCGCCGGCGGCGATCCCCACCTCCTCCTCCTCGGTTTTACTGGAAGATCACACGGCCGCCATCTTGTAACCCGATTCTCTCCTTTCTCTTCCTCCAACGATAAATGAAACAGGTTGCACTGGCGAGTCCGGCAGGGGCTACGGTGTCCTTCCAGGGACAAGAAACCCTCCCCGGACTTCCGCAAAGCAGCGCGGGCCGGCAGAGGGCGCTGCTCAAGTAGTGGCTACCGTGTCCTTCCAGGGTCAAAAGACTTCCGCGAAATGGAGCTAGCCGGCGGTGGGCGGGGCCAGCCTAGAGGGCGGGGAGCGCCGCGGCGGACCTATTAAGTGTGGGCAAGGCGACTGTACTTCTCAAGTATGTGTCCTAGAACTCCCGTATAGCAGCACAGCGGCTTGTGCGGTATAAAGAGCCGCGCGAACCGGACACGACGCGGAGCAGAAAGCAACAACTTCCCTGATACAAGCAGACCCTACGTAATAGCGCCAGAAAGAAAGATGGCTGCCCGTGCGTCGCGCTCTGACGCCCCCTGCAGGCTACCAGGCAGCGACTTTGGCTCGAAACCGAACGAGTAAATAAATGGACAAGGTTTATCTTTATGACCTCAGGAAAACAAACAATGCTGCCAGCCAATCAGAGGCGGCGGATGACAGTACAGGCCCCGCTCACTGGCCGCAGCCTCTATGACGCTGATCAGTGACTGCTCTGTGTGGACTGCAGTCACCTGCTGCTGCGGTACCGCACACTGACAGCGAGTCCATGATGGAAAACGGAGCGACCTGAGAAACGTGTTCATGTCGGGTCACTCTGCTTCACTCCCCCCGTACAGAGTGTGATTCACATAATCACCTGCAAGGAAAGTCATTGGTTTCTGGTATAGAGAGCATTGCATTTTGGGAATTTAAAGGTCTTATCCATATCCTACCAAAATCATAGCAGTCGCTGCTGGGGCCCAAGCAAAAGAGACTATATTTACTATTTTGCCATAGGCAAACTTAAACTCTATCAGTTCTCAATCTATAAAGCACTAAAACGTAACTTTTATTATGTACAACACTTAACCTTGATGCACACTATTTAAAAACCTGATTTCTAACCTCTCAATTTATCCCTTTCTAATTGTGAAGGAATAACTCCTTTTCTATTATCAAGTCTGGTGGGACAACACCTATTAACAGGGGAACCTTATATATACAATGATTTACTAACTTCAAACAGGAATCCAAAACATCCCACTTGGGCAGTCATCCCTAATCCGATGGACATAAAACATATAAGGTTTTCTTGTCAGACCCTCTGTAGTGGGTAACACAGTATAAAGAGGTAGGAAATCACAAATTAAAAATGTCATGCCTGACCTCCCCAGGTCAGGGGGAGGTCAGGCATGACATTTTAATTTTATGGTTTCCTACCTCTTTCTATAGTGTCACCCGCTGCAGAGGGTCTCACAAGGAAACCTTATATGTTTTATGTCCATCGGATTAGGGATGACTGCCCAAGTGGGATTTTTTGGATTCCTATGGCTGTATTTTGAATGCACACCAGAAAAACACTGCATCTGTGTGTAACATCATGGGAAAGTCTAAACAAATCAGCCAAGATATCAGGAAGAGAATTGTGGACTTGCACAAGTCAGGATCATTCTTGGATGCAATTTGCAG
Organism: Phyllomedusa bahiana; assembly: GCA_025379985.1. NCBI lineage: Eukaryota > Metazoa > Chordata > Amphibia > Anura > Hylidae > Phyllomedusa > Phyllomedusa bahiana. The sequence continues at coordinate 32,117 of JAODAL010021816.1, forward strand.
ATACCTGAAGGTGCCTTGTTCATCTAAACCAGAGTTTCTCAACTCCAGTCCACAAGACCCACCAACAGGTCAAGTTTTCAGGATTTCCTCAGTATTGCACAGGTGATATTATTGTCAGTGCATTCTGGGGGAGATTCTGAAAACACGACCTGTTGGTGAGTCTTGAGGACCGGAGTTGAGAAACACTGATCTATACAAACAATTATACACAAGTACAAACAAGATGGGAATGTCCATTCATCATACTGCTCAGGAAGGAGATGGGTTCTGTGTCTCAGAGATTAAGGTGCTTTATTCTGACATGTGCATATCAACCGAAGAACAAAAGCCCTTGTGAAAATGCTGATGGAAGCTGGTAAGATTGTGTCATTATCCACAGTGAAACGTGTACTGTATCAACATAGGCTGAAAGGCCACTCTGCCAGGAAGAAGCCATTACTCCAAAAGAAATATATAAAAGCCAGATTAATGTTTACAAATGCACACAGGAACAAATACCTATATTTCGGGACATGTCCTGTGATCTGACAAAACTAAAATGAAACTGTTTGGCCATAATGACCACTGTTACGTGTGGAGAAAAAAGGGAGAAGCTTGGAAACCTAAGAACATCATCCCAACTGTGAAATGCGGGGGTGGCAGCATCATGTTGTGGGGTTGTTATGCTGAAGGAGGGACTGGTGCACTTCACAAAATAAATGGCATCATGAGGAAAGAAGATTATGTGGCAATACTGAAGCAACATCTCAAGACATCAGCCAGGAAGTTAAAGCTTGGGTGGAAATGGGTCTTCCCAATGGACAATGACCCAAAGCATCCTGCCAAACTGGTTATAAAGTGGATTCAGGATAACCAAGTCAATGTTTTGGAGCGGCGATCACAAGGCCCTGATCTCAATCCTATTGAAAATTTATGGGCAAAGCTGAAAAGGCAGGTGCGAGCAAGGTGACCTCCAAACATGGCTCAGTTACACCAGTTCTGTCAGGAGGAATGGCCCAAAATTCCTACCAACTATTGTGAGAAGCTTGTGGAAGGATATCCAAAATATTTGACCCAAGTCATACAGTTTAAGGGCAATGCTACCAAATAATAATGAAATGTATGTAAACATTTAAATTTGTAGAAAGTAATAAAAATGCCTTAAAAACTCTGCCCCATTATTTTGGCATTTGGCAAATATAAATAATTTTGGTTCCTAATTGACCTAAAACGGGTAAGATTTATTCTGATTTCATGTCAGATTGTGAGAAAAACATGCATATGTGTCTTTTTAGAGAGTGTATGTACACTTTGGTTTCAACTGTATACACACACACATCTATCTATCTATCTATACACACACACACACACACTGTATACGCATACACCTACCTCTGGTCCCCAATTCCAGTGCTCAATTCCTCCAGTCTTCTGTTTTCATCTTCTACAGCCCTGAACGGTGATATAAATTAGTGGCACATGACTGCTGCCACCAATCAGCGGCTGCATCGGTGACAAATACATTCAAAAGTAGAAGAATGAGGGCAGAAGACAGGAGAGACACGTTTGGGCTTTATTTTCCATATTGTGCCCCTAAAAGGTCACAGATCTCTGTGAGCATCTTCACGTGTTTTTTTTTTTTTTTTTTCAGATATCCCCTGTAACTAATATATAAGCACCTGTACTCACTGCATAACTGATCTAGATCTCATACAGTTACTGAACCCCAGTGGTTACATGACTGCCGGGAGCTGCCTGTATACAGTGCTCATTGTGAACTGTATACCTAATGTTGGAGAAGGCAGGAACGGTAATAATCCATCCCTGCCCTCTGAGTGGAAAGTTGGTTAACATGGCCAACTCTCCACTCGCACAGCCGCACTATTAGTGTAAGGTTATGTCCACACATCGTTTTTTTGAAGTATAAATTTACGCTTCCAAATCAGCTTTAAAAAAAAAAAAACCTGATTAGAGGTGTATTTTGAAAAGTCCTACTCCTGTTGTTTCCTATTGGGATTTTACAAGCGAACAACACCTCAAGAATTTGTCTCTTTTTTTACGTCCGTAATTGCGTACAGAAAACAGCTCGCAATTATGTTTGTGAAATACGCTTTGTGTGAACAACAAAGCGTATTTTATAATATAGTCAATGAAGGAAGATTTGACGCTTGTCTGAGGCTGAATTTGCGTGAACATACCCTAAAGCTTCTCTCTCTCTGTGCGGGCCTTTAGGGTATGTTCACACAGCGTAATTGCGGCGTGCATTTCGCCGTGTATATGCGCTCTAATACACGCCGGAATTACGGTAATTCATAACTCTCATAGGGAGCTATGAATTACGCCTCGTCTCCCCCGGCGTACAGTACGATCGTATTGTACGCCGGGGGAGAGAAGTGACATGTCAGTTGTTCCCGACGCTGACAAGGCATGTGAATGGGCCTGACCAATTTGGCAAGAGAACGGTAGACAGTACTGTTCCATGATCCTCTACAAGTCACAGTCACTTTGACCATAGCTCCTAAGGGGTCAATATGCTACTAGTGGCTGGTCCTGGCTGTACCTTATGGAGCAGACTTAGTGGGTGGAATTGTACAGACCTTGAGAATAAAGTACTGTGTCATTTACAGTTGTGCTCAAAAGTTTACATACCCTGGCAGAATTTTTGCTTTCATGGCCTTTTTTCAGAAAATATGTATAACACAAAAACTTGGTTAGTGGTTGGGTGAAGCCATTTAATGTCAAACTACGGTGCTCTCTCTTTTTAAATCATAATGAAAACCAAAACCAACCAAAAGACCCTGATCAAAAGTTCACATACCCCAGTTCTAAATACCGTGTATTGCCCCCTGTAACATCAATGACAGTTTGAAGTCTTTTGTGGTAGTTGTGGATGAGGCTCTTTATTTTCTCAGATGGTAAAGCTCCCCATTCTTCTTGGCAAAAAGCCTCCAGTTCCTGCAAATTCCTGGGCTGTCTTGCATGAACTGCACACTGGAGATCTCCCCAGAGTGGCTCAATGATATTGAGGTCAGGAGACTGAGATGGTCATACCCTGGTGATTTTGGTCTGATAACACGCATAGAAGTTGACACAAATGGGTTTGAATGGCTACTAAAGGAAACATCCTCACTTATGACCTATTTGCTTGTAATCAGTGTGTGTGCATAAAAGCTGAGCGAGTTTCTGGAATCCAGACAGACTCTTGCATCTTTCATCCAGCCACTGGCGTTTCTGGATTGTGAGTCATGGAAAAGCAACAGATTTGTCAATGGATCTATGGGAAAAGGTAGTTGAACTGTATAAAACAGAAAAAGGATACAAAAAGATATCCAAGGAATTGATAATGTCAGTCATGTTTTGGCGATGTGTGAGCTACAAAGGCACAGGAAACTTGGTCAGAGTTGAAGGAGTTGAAGGAAAGATGAATGCAGCCCGGAAGCTGCGCATGGGACATACTTGGATGTTCCAACATGACATTCGATCCAAAACACAAGGCCAAGTCAACCTGTCATTGGCTACAGCAGAACAAAGTGAAGGATCTGGAGTGGCCATCTTAGTCTCCTGTCCTCAGTATCATTGAGCCACTCTGGGGAGATCTCAAGCGCGCAGTTCATGCAAGACAGCCCAGGAAATTATAGTAACTGGAGGCTTTTTGCCAAGAAGAATGGGCAGCTTTACCATCTGAGCAAATAAAGAGCCTCATCCACAACTACCACAAAAGACTTCAAGCTGTCATTGATGTTACAGGGGGCAATACACGGTATAAAGAACTGCCGTATGTAAACTTTTGATCAGGGTCATTTGGATGTTTTTGGTTGTCATTATGATTTAAAAAGTGAAAACACAGTAGTTTGACAATAAATGGCTTCACCCAACCACTAACCATGAGTGGAAAAAAAGTTTTTGTGTTCTCATTCATATTCTCTGAAAAAAGGTCAAGAAAGCAGAAATTCTGCCGAGGTATGCAAACTTTTGAGCACAACTGTATACTGCACCTCAAAATAAAAAAATTGCGCCATTGTGTTGTTTCCTATTTCACCAGCTGAGGACGCAGCCAAAGGTGCTGTGTCTCCATTTATGACCAGGGATTTAACATTTTCTGTGGGGGCAGGAGGGTCCATTTGCAGCAAAATGCCTTGTTCTGTACATATTCACCAGTTCAGTAGATTATGTACTGGAAAGGAACGTAAATACAAGTGAGGAATAATATGACAAAGTTTATCTGAAATAAGAAATAAACAGGCCATTTAATGAGATTGTATCAAATGCATTTATCAGGTACTTAAAATAAGTTATGTACAGAATATACAGAAAGAGTGCGAGGAGCTCGTACACAGGTATTCAGGGGGTCTCTGGTGATGTGGAAGAGCTTGATCCGCTCATGGTGATACTGTTCTTATCACTCAGGGTTCTGGTCACCGTGCTGGCAGGAGCCTGCAGAACTTTTCTAGACAGCCTCATTCTACCATCAGTTGGATCCCGGCCAAAGTATTTAACCTGAGAAAAACAAAGCTGTAGGTTTTCTGAAGAAACAATTGTTATTTCACAGTCATCTATTAGGAAACAAAAACAAAGGAGAACATAATTCATTCTCCTATTGAGAGGAAATCTCCAGGATAAACTTTTTTTTTTTTTTTTTTTATTACAAATTAACCCAAAAAGAGAAAGGATGTATTTTCTACCATTCTGTGCTCTTTAATTTGATGGCTATCAATAAGGCTGTGTTCATATGAAGTTTGAGGTCTATTTGGGACCTTCAAAGCTCTTTTCCCTTAGGATACTAAAAAAGGATCTTGATGGATACTGCAGTGGACCCATAGGGAACAACAGGACAAACCGTCTTCTTTGGATGATGTTTGCCTTATTTTTCGCCTGTATATGCTTTATGTGCTGAACATGAAAGCACAATCAACTGCACTTTTGTCTTCGACACACAAAACATGTACAATGGTGAAACGGGGCAGTCCAAAAAAGACTATGTTTGCTGTATTGTGGCGTATAATTTCACTGTGGTATCCATCAAGATCGTCCTCCAAGTATCCTTATAAATGCACCTAATGGGACCTTAATATGAACACTGCCTTCCACAAACTGATTTGTGGCTAGGATTAAAAGGGTCGTCTCACTACAAAGATTTGCTTTCAACATGTAGGCAACGGTAAATGAAGACATTTTCCAAATGTATTACTATGTTTATTTTTCTTTGTTGAGGAGATAAGAGATCTTTTAGTTGCTCTGAGTGCACACAGGTTTATCTGGTTACCGTCCTGCTCTTCCCTTCTCTCTTTGCTTTTTGTCTCATTTGATAACGGGAGTGATGTTACCACAAGTCAGCACACAGGACGACCGGCAGCTTGAAGGGAATGCGTCATCAAAAAATGACTTATTGTTTAACTCACATTTTTATGTTAAACACATTTTTTAGGAATTTTTGGTTATTTTTTTTTTTTTTAATTTTCCAGATCACTTTCAGTATTTTTTTTAATAATTCTTAAGTCCTGCAGTTTTCACTTTGGTCACTGAGCCTAATAATTGTCCAACACTTCCTGTCCTGTTTAGAGAGCTTTTCAGCAGTGCGCTCATTATCAGTAAAAGCAGGGTCAAACTGAAAGGAGACACCATGGTGTACAGATAACACAGAATCCACAGTCACAAGAGGAGATGTCACAGCTCCCCCTCTCCCCTGCCTTCACAGTGAAACTCTCCTATACAAGTCTATGGGACAGAATCTGTCTTAAGAATTCTATGTGCATGAAGCTGCTGTAAAGTGTCTCTCTGACTGCTGTTAAAGCAGTGCAAGCAATAATGTCTTCCCAACAATCATATATATACGGCCGAATATATAAATCTACAATCATGAAATAAAACGAATTATATGAAAATAATATGGATCAGGTTCTTTATTTAATAATTAAAAAAAAAAAAAAAAAAAAAAACCCTAAATTTGCGACAGATTCCCTTTAAGAAACAAAGGGAATTAATTCCCTTGTTAACTTGAGAGCTTGAGCTCATACATAAGATCTCCTGCTCTGTCAGTGCAATTAAAAGAGCTGTGAATACAGAGCCAATATGCTAATTACTGCTATAGAACTACCCACAGCTTTACCAGGAAGAGACAGGAGGCATAAATCTGAAACAGCATGGTAAGCAACCCCTTTAAAGTGGTAGTAGGGTTATTTTTTTATTTTAGTTTATTAGTTTGTGGGTAATACAACGTTCCTTGCCAGGAATTGTGGAAATTGCAACATGTAAACTTCTACAAGAAGTCTACTAACAAACCTATGAATCCAAGTTACACACTTGCAGTTCTGTGACTTCCTTTCACAGTTGCTTAGTGCTGCTAGTAATGATTGACACAAGTTTATACCTCCAAAGTCCACATAGTACTGCCACTGAGTGCTACATGATTCTCGCTTTACCTATGATATGCACATTTCTTGAAGACATTGTCCCATCTAGTAATATAGGCGGCTAGCTTGTAGCCCGAGATGGGACAACCCCTTTAAGATACATTGCAGAATACAGTACTTTAGGCTTAAGTTAAACTATACCTCAAGTGATTCCCCCTTTTTTTTTTTTTTAGTGTAGTATTTTACAAGCACCTTAGTGTGTAATTACTGAATGACTGCCTCAGAAACATAACTAAAATACACCTAGTAAACCTGTGCAAGAACTAGCAAGCTATCAAAGTCCTATTCTGATTGCAGAAACAGTCTCCTTCTGCAGGATGGGACGAATGTCAATTCTATAGACACAGTAACTGGTGAAAGGTTTGACGCGCCAATTTATCTGTAACACATCAGACACTCCTGTTTGTGCTACAGCAAAATACTAATGGTTGTGCTTTACAGAGAACATGTGACCATTCTTTAAATACTATTATCCCCCATAAAACAACAATTCTGGAGCAGCCATGTTGTGTGGTTCCCAATTTATTCCGCTTTCACTTCCAATCTGTCAGTTGGCTGTAACCAGTTGGGAGGGGGGGGGGGGGGTGTCCTGCACAGTCAGACATTGCACAATCAGTGCTGATAGTGTCAGTGTATGCTGGTACACACCCCTGAAATGATAACACCTAGTTGACCGATTCAGTAATACATTTCTAGAAGGAATAACTGAGGAAAAGCACAACTTGGAGTTATAAGAGAAGATGCTACAGAGTTGTTATTTCACCGGGAACACAAGTATTAAAGGAGTTGTCTCCCTTCAGAGTTTCAGAGAATGCATGAATGAAATACTCTGTCACTTCCTGGTTCAGACTGACTCATTTGCATACAGCTCCTTGCTTGTACAGCTCCATGCCCTGCTGTGCTTTCAGATGCTAATTAGATCAGATTAGCTTCTCAAACTACTAACAGGACTTCGTATCTGATCCCCAAAACAAAAGCCCTAATTACAGTTCTGTTTATTTTACATAAATCAAGCTTTTTACTGCTGAGCAGCACAGGACACTGCCATGACCTGTGTGATGACATCACTCACTGTTATCTCATTGAACAAACAGCAGGGGGAGAATTGTTTACAGGTCGGTTACTGAGGGAACTGAAATAGCCAGGGAGGTCATAAATTCACTTGTATCTCCTTAGGGAAAACAGCTGAACAAACCAATATATATGGAAAACGTCTTTATTTTGTGTTCCCTACAATTTGAAAGCTATTCTTTGTAGCGAGACAACCCCTTTAACTAATATAGACGTCAGGAGATGTCACAGGTCCTCTTTATATTAATAAGGCTCCAAAAAGGTATTGTAAACGAGGATCTATTATCACTGGGTGCTTACCACCTAATAAAATACACCTAACATTCCCTATTACAGCAGATCCAGCAGCCCTCATTCCCTACTGGATGCAATGAGGCAAGATGTACTCTTTACCATTATGGAAAACAACAGCGTCGAGAAATACTGTTCTGTCAGAGAGGTTGCTTGCTAGACATCTTAGGCTAGGTTCACACAGCTTAACTGCGGGGCGTAATTTCGCCCCGCAATTACGCCGTGTGGACGGGGGCGGGGCGGGAGAGTGAGCGGGGGGCCGGCACTTCGCCGGCCCATAGATAGTCATTGCTAGCGGCGCGTACACGCCGCTAGAAAGTGACATGTCAATTATCTCCCCGCCCGGCGGCTTTGCCGGGCGGGGAGAGGAGACGTAATCCATAGTTCTCTATGAGAACTGTGCATTACCGTAATGAATGGGTCGTTTTCAGCCTGTAATTGGCGCACTTCGGCGCGTAATTACGGACCGAAATACGGCCCATTTTAAGCCGTGTGGACATGGCCTTATAGAATTTGTCTGCACACTCCCTATGAAGCTGGTGCCTGAATAGATTTTTTATTAGTCAGCCCGATTAATTCTGGCTTTCAGATGAGATTTTCTTTACGACTAATAATGAACTGCAAAATACCAGGCACTTCACTGATAAATGTCTGTACCAAGCAAATAAATGCCACCTTAGAACCATAAAAAATTTGTATAAATACCTGGATCTGTTGACCAATTTCAAAACCCAATGCACTTGGGTGCTGAATCTGAAAAAAAACACATTCAGAATTAATCTCATCTTAGTACTCATTAGGACCTAAATAATAAAAATGGATAGTGGCATTTAAGGTGGTGTCCACATTTAGAAATCCATTATTTTTAAAGTGAACGCGTCAGGTGGTTTACGCTACCCTATATGAGAGCAGGATATGACCGAGGAAGAGAAGCTGAGCTCTGTGATATATAAGGTTATATTATAGAGGAGAGAAGCTGAGCTCTGTGATATATAGGGTTATAGGATAGAGGAGAAAAGCTGAGCTCTAATATATAGGGTTATATGATAGAGGGAGAGGAGCTGAGCTCTATGATATATAGTGTTATATGATAGATGAGAAAAGCGGAGCTCTGTGATATATAGGGTTATATGATAGAGGGAGAGGAGCTGAGCTCTATGATATATAGGGTTATATGATAGATGAGAAAAGCTAAGCTCTGTGATATATAGGGTTATATGACAGAGGAGAGAAGCTGAGCTCTGTGATATATAAGGTTATATGACAGAGGAGAGAAGCTGAGCTCTGTGATATATAAGGTTATATGACAGAGGAGAGGAGCTGAGCTCTATGATATATAGGGTTATATGATAGATGAGAAAAGCTGAGCTCTGTGATATATAGGGTTATATGATAGAGGAGAGAAGCTGAGCTCTGTGATATATAGGGTTATATGACAGAGGAGAGAAGCTGAGCTCTGTGATATATAAGGTTATATGATTTGGAGCAGGATTTCTAAATATAAAAAGAAGAGAAAATCCTGACTGGGTGCCTTAAAAGATAGTGGTCCTCCTTACCCTGCTCACATATAGTGATTGACAGCTTTCTCTGTATTAGTACGTGTTCATCATTGTATGTGGCCAGGGAAAGCAGTGCTGTTTTTTTCTGTTTATTACTCAGAAATGCCGCATCAAATCTTACAAACCTATATATCACAGAGCTCAGCTACTATCATATTCCACTCTAATAAAGGGGCAAAAAACCCACCTGACACGTTTTCTTTAATTCCTTCCTGGCGGTCGGTCATAATAATATGGCTCATGTTTCTTCCCCCTCGACCTTCCGAGAGCCATAGCTTTTTTGTTCTTCCACCTACATAGGCTTCTTTTTTTGTGGGACAAATTACAAATCGAGCCACAATCAACCGGTAAAAAGGAGATCCTTTACTCCTGTAACACCACGTACTTGAAAAGGTAACAGGTCTATATTGCTTCAGTGCACAGTCTCATTTATTAAAAGTCTTCCAATACAAAACTTAATAAATTACAAATTTGTTACTTGCGTTTTGTGATCATTAGCATAGTGGCCGATAATTCCAACGGTATAGGCGTCTGCTCGTATACTTCAAGGTGGAGATACTGTACTAATGCGGCTGCATGATGAACGCCTATATCGTTGGAATGATCGGCCACTATGCTAATGATCACAAAACGCAAGTAACAAATTTGTAATTTATTAAGTTTTGTATTGGAAGACTTTTAATAAATGAGACTGTGCACTTAAGCAATATCGATCATCTGTACATCCTTCTACATTTTACAAACAATGTATAAGGGTATACAAAGATGGCGGTTCTATTACTTCCTGCCTGGAGCAGGAAGCAACAACTTATTGGCGATGAAAGCCTTCATTAGGCTTCAAGCTGCTGTGCTAATGGACCGGCATCCCATGATCACCGTTTCTCCTTCATTTAGACACTGCTGGTTAAACCAGCTCTGTTTATTTTAGCGGCTGACATCGGTCACCTATGTAGCAGAGTAACTAAGGAAATATATGACCTTACCAGCACCATTATGTATCCATACATCACGTGTTGGTAAGGGGTTAAAGTACTTTTCTTCTTTAGCCAATACTAATGGGGCAGAGTATTGACATCGTGACACCAGCAGCCATTTTTTAATGGGGCCCCTCAATGATAACCTGTCAGGTGGTTTATGCTATCCTATCTGACAGCAGAATATGATAGAGGGAGAGAAGCCGAGCGCTGTGATACATAGGTTTATATGATTTGGAGCAGGATTTCTGAGTAAAAAACAGAGAAAATTTGACGCCTTAAAATAGAGTGGAAATCCTATGTGCATACATACAGTGATTGACAAATTTCTGTGTACACAGGAAAATTGTCAATCACTGTATGTGGTTTATGTTGCCCTATCTGAGAGCAGGATAAGATAGAGGGGGAGAAGCTGAGCTCTGCAATATATAAGCTTATATGATTTGGAGCAGGATTTCTAAATAAAAAGCAGAAAAAAACCATGAAACTGAAAGTACTGGTGACCCCGCTCACAAACAGTGATTGACAGTTTGCTCTGTACACACTGATACAGAGAAAGCTGTCAATCACTGCAGAAATCCTGCTCCAAATCATGTAACCCTATATATCACAGAGTTCAGCTTCTTTCCCTCCATCATATCCTCACCTCAGAGAGGGCAGCATAAACCACTGGACAGGTTCCCTTTTTGTTTGCCAGGCTGATAACCACTTGAAAGGAGTTTCCCGGGAAAGAAGAGTTTAGTTTACTGCACAATTTATGTATTTTCACATTGTAATAGGTTTAAACCAAGAACCTGCTTTCTAAGGGCAGATTTCAGGGACTGTTACTAGAGGGACTTCATTATCAAAAGACACAGCCATCTTTCAGAAAACTGGCATAATCTTTACATACTGTATATATAAAGAGGATTTCTGTTGTGTTTTTTATGCATAACCAAACAACTGGACCGATTTGCACTAGATTTGGCACATAGGTAAATCAGGCGATGCAGCAGGTTTTAGACTGAGTTACAGTCAGAAATTATGGTTCTCGAGTTCACAAAAAAATCAGAACTCGTAATGAATAAACTGTACCTATAGTGATTTTGTGCACTCTCATAAACTAAAACCCTTTCAGACCAGTGATGCCTCCAAATAAGAACCTGCACTTTGACAAAAGACTTTTGTGGCAAAGTGCAAAGCTGCTTCCCAAGCTGTTGTAACCTCTAGGGAGAACCAATCCCATCTCCAGGCTCACCAGATCAGTCATAGACATCAGCAAACTGCTGAAACTCCCAGCAGACTGAGGCACAACTGCAGTCCCTGCGAGATGGATGAACAGCAGAGACTCCACAGCAGCCTTAAAGGGGTTTTGCCACGATGTAATATTGACGTGGGATCCTCCAAAATGGGTATTTAATCACTTTTCTAAATATATGTGATTACAAAAATTGCAGTCTGAGAGAGCTACAGGCTGCCTTACCTGCCCTTAGTTACTTAAAAGCTTCTATTAGATACGACCTGACAAGAGCTGCTGGCCGGGCTTGCGCAGAAAACACTTCTTATCTGATGAGAGGGAGCTGAAGAAGCTTTCAAGGCACAGGGTAGAAATATGTTGTGTTTTGTATACAGAATCCACTAGTTGTAATGTGATTATCTGAGTAGATCCCTGCTTTATCTGATGACAGAGAACATGAAGGCGCTTTCAAGCTGCTGTGGAGAAAAGGTGTTGTTGTTTGTATACAGAATCCACTAGTTGTAGTGTGATTATTTGAGTGAACATTTCACAAGATCCCTTATGCAGGCTCTGTGCTCTGGCTGTGTCTCCCTCTCTGAGCTCAGTGTGGCTTTGTTTACATTTGCTTCTTAGCAGATAAGGCACGTCCTGGCAAAACCTCTTTAAACCCGTCGCCAGGCTGTCCAGAGGCGTCAAAGCCAACAGTGAGCTGCTGAAGCTCTGAGGCACACAGAGGCACAACTGCAATCTCCGTGAGACAGAAGAGCAGCAGGGACTCCCCAGCAGACCTTTCTCCATGTTGACCAATAAACAAAGTTTATAACCACACAAACAACAAATAGTTAAATGAAATAGACCCGTGCACAGCCTGCTAATTCGGCTAGTGTGTTAATACATCAGCTCTACTGTTTGTAAACTGCACAAGTCCTGAATAAGCAATAAATTATGCAACATGTTATGAATATTTAGTAATAAAGATGGATGCAGGTTTTTATGTGGAAGAAAAAAACGTCCATCACACATTTCAAGGCAAAACTTTAGATAAACTGCTTCCATTGCATATACAACCGTGTGGTCTCTTCTTTGTGGCATTCATATGTAAATGCAATCACAACTCCTTATTAAAGATTCAAACCAGACTTACTTTTCGATGATCGAGCTGTGAGTTATGAAGCAAAACTGGCGTCATATTTGGGTACAGCTTTACCATTACTCCAATGTCTCTGAAAAAACGTAACCATATCACATATCACTACACAGGTGATAAAGTGGAATGAAAAGTAGGATTGTAAGGCGCTGTTCACATCCTGCTTTGGCCCCTATTTGTTGTATCTATTGGGACAAAATGTATATGGTCTCCTGGCACCATTTGGTCTGTATCTCCTTTTCTCTATTTATTTGATGATTGTGTATAGTACTATATGTCAGTATCTCAATATATATATGTATTTTCTATGTGACCTGATGTTGGGGTTGTATTACTTGCATCTGATTTACTCTTGTTGAATGTGTGGTACTATGTTTATTCCGTTTTATATTGGTATACTTACCTTGTGGTAGTGCCTTCAGTGCTACAGTACCGCTTTTTTATTGTGTTTTTTTTATTATGTCTCTATATGCGTATATTTCAATAAAATTCATTTTGTGTTTATTATAAAGTTTTGGGTAGTGTTGTTTTGTTTGGCGTGTTTACATGTTGTATTACACCCAGTTTTTGGTATGGTTATTAGTCCCGTTTTTTGATCGGTGGTTATACCATTTATCTAGGTCATTGATTTCTATACAGCAAACGTAGCCCTAATTGGACTACATTTGCCCTACTCAGCGAACGTGTACGATTTCTGTACCAAACACAAAACTGTAGTCAACCACACTTTAATGTCCGATGCAGAAACTGTACACATTCTCTACAAAGGACAAACTTAGTCCACACTACATTTGCCCTATTAAAGTCAATGGCCCTATTTTGGCCCCGCCACGGTATCCGTCAGGATACATTTTTATGGTATCCTGATGAATGCCATGAGCGGGTGCTGAAAAGGGTACGTGAATGTGGCCTAACAGAGAAGCTTAGAAATCTTGCAACTATTTGTTTTGTAGGAGTCAATTAACAGAGTAATATTAAAACTCGCTTGTGATGTGCAAGGAGACCAGCAGCCCAGAAGCACCTTCTCTCAGCAGAGGACCAACCTCTGTGACCCCCGCTAAGCTCAGGAATGAAGGGGCAACAGCACTAATATAGTTTTCAATTCCCTTCACAGCTTTTCCCTATGCAGGGAACTGCAGCGTGGCCCCATTTGCTTTTCTTAAAGGGATTTTCTGTAATGGTTTGTACCAATTATAAGCCAATGACAATCAGAACAAAATTGATTGGGCACTAACGCCTCTAGCCCACAGTACTTGGTAATGTAATTCAGCCCTTCAGGTGATCAGCCCAAGTTGCAGTACCTGGCACAGCCACAATTGTTTGGATGCAGTTACATAGTTTGTAAGGTCGAAGAAAGACCGACGTCCATCGAGTTCAGCCTATTTTGCTATAGTGTTGATCCAGAGGAAGGCAAAAACCCTCATGAGGTAGAAGCCAACTGTCCTCATTTTAGGGAAAATAAATTCCTTTCTGACTCCAATCCGGCAATTAGAATAAATCCTTGGATCACCGACCCTTCTCCAGAATCCCGGTCACTATAACTTGTTATATTTTTACACTCTAAAAATTTATCCAGACCCTTTTTGAATTTACTATGACAAGTTCCTCTGGCAGAGAGTTCCAGTGTCTTACAGTAAAAAATCCCTTTCTATGTTTATGTAGAAACTTTTTTTCCTCTTGGCATAGAGGATGCCCCCTTGTTCTAGATACAGTCCTAGGTATAAATAGATCTTGGCAGAGATCTCTATATTGACGTTTAATTTATTTATACATATTTATTATGTCCCCCAGAAGCCGTCTTTTCTCTAAAATAACCCTAATCTTGCTAATCTTTCTGGGTATTGTAGTCCACCCAGTCCTTTTATTATTTTTGTTGCCCGCCTTTGTACCTGTTCAAGCTCTACAATGTCTTTCCTGTGAACTGGTGCCCAAAACTGTACACAGTATTCCTTGTGTGGTCTAACCAGTGACTTGTATAATGGGAGAATGCATACTGGATACTGCAAAGAAACGGGAGCCCGCTCCATACTCCCTCACCAAACTTATGAAGTCGGTAAAGGGTTAAATTAGTCTATCAACATAAAATCTCAAAGATTTTTTAAATAGAATTAGGCTGCATAATAGGAAATTATTAGTCATCAGTGAATTTTCAGGATTTCGCATTCTAATTTCATATGATAAAAATCACAAGATTTACCGTACCGGATTTCGGTTATTGTGGCTGTATATATGGCTCCAAACTCCAACTGGAAATCTTGCTGCAAAATGAAAAAATCTTTAGCAAGGAGAAATTATAAAGCAGACCAAGATCATTGGCTGTAGCACAGAAGAGTAAAGCTTACATCATCTTTGCAGATCTCATTGATGAACTCTCTGGCTTCTTGCATGGCACTAGGTGTTGGAGCAAACACAGAAAATACCTCTTCGTCTAATTGGCTAACTGTTACTCCTACAAGACAAAAGTTTACAAAGTTTAAAATTTTAGCTCTAAATAACATCTCCCCTATAGTTAGGAAGTCTTGTAATGTACTTTCATTTAGTTTCCTAGTGGGCTTTCTGCAGTTCTGGTATTGAACATATAGAACACTGCTCTTTGTCAGTCACAACCCTTTGGTCTCATCTCTGAATGTTATCAACATGAAGGCTGTGGTTGGGAGGGAAGAAGAAGCACAGCCAAAGAGTGTAGTCTGTAGATTTATAGGAAAAACAGAAAATAGTACTGCTCACCTGCAAAGAAGGGAGGCTACACACAGCACAAGAAAAGCACAAAATAGCAGAGAAAACATTACAGCAAAGGGAAGGAAGGCTGAAGCGAGTCATGTGACTTTTTAATTTCTTTGGTCTAACCTTTAAAGCAGTATGACATACATGTACATCATGGATTGCTTTACATGAAGTATCTGTGCGCTCAAAAGCGGCAGCATGGTTGTGGCTGCGAGAAACCCCCCATCTCGGCCGTTTAACCCCCTTAGATGCCATGGTCAAAGGCAAACCACGGTATTTAAGTGGTGTAACAAAGGGACAACCTCATAGATTCCAGTTCTACAATGAAAAGCTATATATATATATATATATATATATATATATATATATATATATATATATATATATATATATATATATATATATATATTATATATATATATAATATATATATATATATATATATATATAATGTGTGTATATATATATATATATATATAATAGAAAAAATCCACGGCACTCCAAAGTAGATTCAAGCAGTAAGGTAGTTTATTCCTCCATGCTCAAAAGAACGACGTTTCAGCTCCCTCACAGAGCCTTTGTCAAGCTCTGTGAGGGAGCTGAAACGTCGCTCTTTTGAGCCTGGAGTAATAAACTACCAATAAACTCAGCAAGGGTGATGTGTGGCTAGAATAAGTCTGCATGGTGGCCAGAGCTGCATAGAGATGAATGGGAAAGCTAACAACTACAACCAGAGAAATTGTTTGCCGCAGGTCATCAGATTTCACTGCTGTTTACTCTGCCTGTGAATTTGTCTAATCACTGTTCTGTCTTGTTTGGTCTTCAGTTTTATGGCCATCTGCAGAACGTATTTGTAGAATATACTACTGTTGTTTGTGGTATGATTTAGTCACTATACATTGGTGTTAATCAATTACTCTATTTACTGCATTGTCATGGTGCGGAGGGGTTAGTTGGTTCTGTTAAGTGGTAATATTTGACTATAGACTGTATGCTTTAGTGATATACTATCATATATAAATTTGTGTTTGAGACAGGGCAGCATCTACAAATACAAATCTCAGATCCCTCAGCAGCACAGTGTGCCTGTATTTCCCAACACAGCTCATGGCTCTTAGGGAACACAGCCCACACCACTGAACACTATGACACAAAATAAAATACATAATTTGTGTCACCAAACCAGGTCTACATACATACAGCAGTTATCCTAAGGCCATGTACCCACGGCACGGGTTTTCGGCCGGTTTGCGGTTTTTCAGACCGCCTGAAAAACCGGCCGAAAATGAGCACAATGGTGCTCTATGTAAAAACCTGTGCAGCAGTCCCCACTGCACAGGTTTTGCCGTCGGCTGGTTTTGTCGCCGGCGGCAAAACATTGTAGAAGCACAATCTTCCGTCCGGTTTCCCGACGGAAGATGTGCTTCTCAATGGGAGGGGGGAGGGCTGTTCTCCGCTCATCGCAGAGAAAAGCCGCCACCCCCCCCCCCCTCCGCGCGGCCGTAGGGACGGGCGCAAAACAGGACAAATACCGGCCGGCAAACCGGCCGGTATTTGTCCTGTGCCGTGTTAATGCGCCCTAATTATTTTCTTTTTTGATGTCATTTCAGAATACTGTTGTAAGTGCACGTATGTGTTCGTAAATACTGCGTGACTTAGGCTATGTTCACACGGCGTAATTTCGGCACATACAGTACGGCCGCAATTACACCGGGTGCTTTGGGAGTCGCGCTGATATGCGCGTACTCCCGCGGCACAGGGGGGCCGGCCCCAGTGACATGCGTTACTCATGGCGCGTAGTCACCGCAAGTAATTCACATGTCACTTATCTCCCCGCGCGTACAGTATGAGTGGGGAGAGAAGGCGTAATCCATAGTTCTCTATGAGAACTAAGGATTACCGTAATTTGCCCGTGTGAACATACCCTTAGTGTACATACACGACCACAGCTCCATTCAAACTTCTACATACTGTGGCCTTAGGGTATATTCACATGGCATCTTGGGACGCATATCTGTGTGCCGCAAGACGCCGTGTATTTGGAAGAACGCGCTGATCAGCCCCCAGCCGGCCCCATTCACTTTCATTATCCCTGCCATGACAGGTAACTTCTTTTCCTCAGCGTTCAATACGCGGTGGGGAAGACGGCAGGTAATCATAGCTCTCATAGAGAGCTATGGTTACTGTAATTACATGACGTATTTTGGGGCACATTGCAGTGCAATTATGCCTGTATGACGCTGTGTGAACATACTCTTACACGGAGGATGAGCGAGAGATCATGACACTAGTGGTCAGCTGTGATACAGCTGTATAAGGCCTTGAAGTTGTATATTTTCTAGGTGTAGTTTGAGGATACTTATAAATTACTCATTACTCAAAATTACTTATAATTGCATTTTTTTTGCCTTGTGAATGCAAAAACGTGTTTTTCTACATTTGTTTTTTATTTTTGACACCATTCAAGCTTTTCATTAAATAGAAGGTTAAATTAATCCTACAGGTTATTTCAGTAGTATAGATACCAAATGTGTAGGTTTTTGTGTGTTTAATCTATGCACAATTATTATTTTTTATTTTAAATATTTTTATTTCATTAATGTATTTTTTGTACACTTTGGGTGACATGTATGAACGGAGCTGTGCCAGATATCTGCCGTCTTTTCAGCCCGATATCCAGTGCAGCCCCTGGAACCGTGGCGAAGCTACATATTTATAGATTTGCTATGGCACTTCTAGGCGCATTACAGCTGGAACAGGTAGGGCACTTTCAAAGTGGTATACCTGAGCCAGAAGTGTTGACCTAGCGCTAGAATGTGCCTGATTTATGACCTGCTGTACAGTAGATTCATAAATAAGGCGCATTCTATGCCATTATTATGCGCATGAAATTTGGTGTACACATGCCAAATTTCATGCATGTCGCCCTATATGTTAACGTTTTATTAATTCCATTAAGGGATAACCATTTTGAAATTTTATTATACTCCATTAATACATCAGTCTGTGTGTCCATGTGACACAGGCAGCTGTTTGGGGAACACACAGTGTGCCCTAACAGCAGCCTTACTACATACACAGATCTGGGGCCACTTTAGATCCCTAGGCTGACTGTAAAGGCTTTCCCCAAGCCACATCAGGCACTGAGAAAGATGGTGCCTCGATTGGGCAGAGGAATCACCCTCTTGAATCACAGCAATCAAAAGGTTAAAAGGTGGAGATCAGAGGAAGCTTGGCAGTTGCAAAACCTTCCATAAGACAGCAGGTGTTTGCTAAGGATGTAGTAGGGGAGTACTCCAGCTCTATGCCTAGGGCAGCATGTGCTGTAAATATGGCACAATCAGAAAGAATGAGTCCTGTATCTACACTCAACACAGACTTACTGACAGCTCTCCTCATATACAGACAGATACCAGGAGAAAAGTCATCAATCACGGTCTGTTTAAGAAAACCTCACAGCTTCCGTCTAGCAGTCCTTACAGGATCTAGCCGGCTTTTACATGAAAATACAGAATCATCATATCTGTATTCTCAGTTTGGTAAATTCCCTTAGACAGAAAAGCATAGGAGAACTGACAGTTTGTTGTGATTTGTGCTAACCAAAAGCACCAGAAATACCGGTCTTCAGAAGGGTAGGGCCAAAAACGGACCAGGATAAAGGCAAGGACAAGTTCAGACCTACAAAGCCATAATGTCTAGTGAAAAACGTATACGTACAAAGGCAAAAAAAAAAAACCTTACCTGTTTCAGCTTGAAGTTTTTTTAAGTTATATCCCCCAGGTCCAACACATCTGGTCCTCTTGGATAATGGGACTTGGACATTTTCTAGAAAATGAAGCAGAAATGATAACTCCTATATTATCTATACCACGATATTGCCTCAACGGTTCATCCCTCAGGTAACACAGTGGTTTCTTAACACAAAGTATGAATCTTTTCTGTCATGATCACACACACGGTATATTATGACTCAGCAATGCAGAGAATCAAAGAACAAATCTCTTCTACTAGCGGAAGACTGTTAAACATACAAGGCTGGTCCTACAATGGTTTTATAAATATGACATCTGATATCATTTGTCTATTGCACCAGCATTGATTACAGTGGTGTTTCAAACAGCAGAGGTCAAATGCTGATTAACTGTGGGGTACGCAGCTATGGTGAGCATTGACCAAACATGAAAGTGCAAGGATGTCTCAGTCATCATGGATCAAAGTATTGTGTATTCCCAATTGTTAAATATGGCTGCAAGACATGGACGATAACAAAAGCAAAGATTAGCTACAAAGATTAGCTTTCATTATGTAGGGACGGGTAACTGAAGATTTTTTTCCCCAAATATATTAGTCTTTTAATGGTACCTTGGTCATAAGATAAGAGATTTTATCTGCTCTGAGTGCACACAAGTTTTTCTGGTTATGTCCTTACTTTTTCTTCCTATTTAGCCAGAGAGCAGGGAGTGATGTCACTATGGACGGAGCTCACTCTCAGAGAAGACTCCTTATTTCTAACAAGATTAGCTTTTGTTAACAGAAAAGCAATTGTTTTCACTACCCAGAGCACTTGTAGCTTTATTTACTGAAGATTAAGGGCATGTCCCCACTGCAAGGGTTTTCGGACGGTTTTTCAGCCAGTTTGCGGTTTTTCAGACCGCCTGAAAAACTGGCCGAAAATTAACACAATGGTGCTCTATGCAAAACCTGTGCAGCAGTCCCCACTGCACAGGTTTTGCCGTCGGACGGTTTTGTCGCCGGCCGCAAAACAATGTAGAAGCACAATCTTCCGTCCGGTTTCCCGACGGAAGATGTGCTTCTCAATGGGAGGGGGGAGGGCTGTTCTCCGCTCATCGCGGAGAAAAGCCGTCCCCCCACCCCTCCCGCGGCCGGCAAACCGGCCGGTATTTGTCCTGTGCAGTGGGAACGCGCCCTAAATCTCCTGCACTTTTGTTATTGTAATGTCTGAGCTAGTTACAGAGAAGCTAAATATGCTTATCACTTCTATAGAACCACCCACAGCCTAAGACAAGACCAGAGTGGATGAAAAGCTGCCTGTGACTCTGTGAAACAGCATGGGGAGAAAACCTCTTTAACAGCACAATAAAGCTCAGTTTTGCTTTAAAGGGTTTTTTTTTTTTTTAAACAGTAAATTGCCATTATTTTATCCATTTGGTACATAAAGCAAAGTTTGAGTTTCTACCACTATGTTCCAAAAACCTGCTTCACTAGACTTCAATTTGCTTGCATTTAGCATTTTCCTTTAAAGTACTAACACCTTACCAATTACAGGACTGTTTTCTTTCTGGTTTTCTCTTGGCTTCGAGATTCTTTTATTCATGATATGCAGGATCTCTTTTTTTGCAGCTAAAAAGAACACAAGGGTATTCGACAAAGAAGGTTACATGTGCAAAAAGGCCTGGCAACTATCTAGACCAATATGTTAAAGATATCAATATAAAACAAAGTCACTTTTTTTCCACAGAATATGTTAATTGGATTTCCCCACCGATAATATTCATAATACAGTCAACCCTTGGTACTCTGCCAACTTGGTAGCTTCATATCTAAGCTGCAGATAGCCTGTTATACAGCAGGAAAACCTGAGCAGGTTGATACATAGTTTTTTTTGGAGAAACATTCAGCAGAAACTGGAGTTTATTCATTTAACTTCATGCTTATTTTAAGGGGTCCAGTGGGCGGTCTTATCAGTGATTGACAGCCTTCCTTGTAGGAGTGTGCATACAGATATGGGACATTTCTAAGCTACAGTAATTTTTGTACAACTAACTCCTCACCAATAAATCCTCATAGGCCATAAACTTTTCTGAATATAGGTAAAGGTATTTTATCTAATTGTTGCTTTTTCTTTAGGTCTATGTATTTTTATTTTTTTTTTGTTATTTTTTAGCAATCTACAACCCTATTATTGCATGCAATGTTCAGTATACACTTTATAAAATGTGGCATCTCTGGGGTTCTAGAACAAATGAATTCCATTTAAATTACTTCTTGGGCATCTATTTGATACCCAATCTGCCTTCTACAACTAATTATTGACAAGTACCACAATATATCAAAACAATATGCTATGAATGTCTCTATAGCAGGGACCAGAGACAACTACTACTCAAGAGGACAAGTGGTCCACAATGCTCCTTAAAGGGATTTTGCCACGATCTCAATTCATACCTCCTGCATCCAGCTCTTCAGCTCCGTGTGCTCAGAAGGGGGCGTGTGTGATTTGTTTGAATTGAATATTATGTGACCCAGGAGGATGACATCACCAGGCTTTTCCTCTCTTTAGTCAAAGAAAGGTCTGTTTATGTAAAGCATTGTGAGTAGCGGAGAGGTAAAAATTTGGCCCCACAGCAAAAGGGTCCTAGGTTCAAATCCCTGCAGGAACCAAACCTGTGGATTTTTTCTCTTTATCAATGCACAGACCTGATTGAGATTTCTTTTTTTTTTTATTTGCACTGTTTGACTAATTACTAAGGAGCACAGAGGATGGGAGTAGAATGACAGCACCCGGGGTTTGAGCACTCAGTAGCTGCCTGAGAGGAGAGGTGATGTCTGAGCATGTGCGACCAGGACTGAGGAGCTCTCAGCCCTGGTTGTATCCCCCTGGAGATGAGCTGTAAACAATGGATCACTAAAGGAGCAGCTAAAACAAAAACGGTGCAGAATTTTTAATAATAATGAATGGTGAAAATGTTTGTTATTTCATTTGCAAACTTCCCACGTCAATTTTACTTCGTGGCAAAACCCCTTTAAGTTGTAGTAGCCCATTTTGGGTTTTTTTTCCTGCCACTAATAGCAGTTGTAATAATTGCAACACAGCCTATTCATTTGGATGACAATGAGTTACGTTTTTAGCAGCTAAACAGGAGTGGGACAGCATCAGAAAAAGCCCCAATTGTTCAGTGACATGACTAAGATAGAAAACCCTTGTAATGAAGATAAGTACCTTAAGATTAGTGGTGCAGATATAGATGGTAAAAATTCTAATGAACCTTGAAAATCAAACTAGTAAATGACTATGCTTCAAATTAGCATGCCTGTCCTTCCAAACAGTTCGGTCATGAAATACAGCTTTACATACAAATATGTACTCTTAATAATCATGAGGATTCTGCACTTTAAAAAGGAATCCGTCTTTTTGGGGGCAGCATAAACTAGTGACAGACACCTAGGTCGACATGTGTGAATTCGCATATATGGCGTTTTTTTTTTTACAGATTCTTTACAGGCATACGACCAAACATTGTGCAATGTGCGCCTGACGACACATTTTAATATGCCAAAGTTTGATGCAAAACTGCAATAGAAAATTTGGGGCATTATACTATATGTAATTTGCCAAACATTTTCATACATGCGGTTGGATTCTACACCCCTCTAAATCTAGTTAGAACTGGTGTGCCTGCGCCAAGTTAAAAAAAAAAGGCTCATTCGAAGTCATACATGTCGCTCCTAGTTTACAGTGTTGTCTCCATTCTTCTATAAAATACAGCAGTTTTAGAGAATTTAAAGGAGTGTTCGCACCATGCGGTTCTCAACAGATTTCTGTCTCACACCAGTATTCAATCTCTCAATTTCTGGTAAGGCTGTGGGTGGTTCTACAGCAGTAATTGGCATTTCAGCTCTGATATTCTTAGCTGAGGCTGTTAGAGGGACATTGCTAACAGAAGGGTGTAAACAGTGAGGGCATGTTCACACGGCTTATTTGGGCACGTATTTCAGCCCGTAATTTGCGGCGTACTTTGCAAATTACGGGCTGAAATACGGCCCAGTCATTACGGTAATCCACAGTTCTCCACACGTCTCCTTTCCCCACTCGGCTAATCCGCTGCGTTGGGAGATAAGTGACATGTCATTTACTAACGGCGTATACGCGCCGCTAGTAATGACAGTCAATGGGCCGGCGAGGTGCCGCCCCCCCCCCCACACTTCTGCCCTGCCAGCACGGCGTAATTGTGGGGCATAATTAAGTCGTGTGAACATGGCCTAAGGCAGGCTCTAAAGGATAAAAGTTTGTAATTAACATAGATAAACAAGCTCCTATGCAGTGGATTACACATAGTAAGGACTGATGTCACCATGGTCAGAAGAGACAGCTGTAGCAAAGAAAGTTGAAAGAGATTGTCTGTAACCTGGAATCTTGTGCACATAATGAGGAGATAACATACCCTTTATCTCCTCTAGCACTTAAAACAAAATCAGAAATGTATTTGGTAATAGTCTTCATATACCTTTACACACACACACACAAGTCACCTAATCACAGAAAAGGGGGCATGTCCCGTCCAGCTACTGCAGAAATAGCTATAGATGCACAGTTTAGGCTCATATATACTATACTAAGTGACTTAGGTAATGCAAACCAATTAGAAAAGTGCTTATTTTTACTGTTCCCATCATTAACCCCTTTAAGGACTGATGACAGTTTCCTACTGTATGCTCACAATATGTAAATGGTACAAGCCCTCTTACTAGGAACTTCCTCGATAACCAGAAGAAATTGGGCTGCAGGGCTTGGCACCAATCATATTACCACTACTGTAAATGTGCTATGTCTTGAACTATGGCACAGTACAATTCAAGTTTTACTATAATGCTAGTTCTCTTCTACTCACTCTCTATTTGAGGTTATGATGAAATCATGTTATTACAAATTAAAATAATAGTTGGACATCACCAGAATGCTAAGTATATGCAGAGGGCTTTCTGGGTCCAAAAAAGTTCTAAATTGTATCTACATTACACAGCTTGGGGAGGCCAATGACATAAGTGGACCATTAGCAAATTATCTGTCAGTTGATATAATTTTCAGTCTATTAAAGGGATTTTCTCACTACATTGATTAGCTTTTAACATGTAGGGAAAAATAAATAAAAAATACCAAATACATTGCTGTTTTGATTTTACTTTGTTCAGTAGATAAAGATTTTATCTACAGATAGTGTACACCAAGTTTCTCTAGGTTACCAACCACCTTTTCCTGTTCTCTTGTCTGATTGCTCCACAAGTTGCTTCTGATCATGAGGAGTCACTCCTTGTTGAGTCTTATCTTTAGCACAGGAGCTTGTTCACCTATGCTAATGACAAGTTGAAACCTTTGATCTCTGTAGCTTTGTGCACTACAGGCTATAAACCTCTTGCACTCATATCACGTTAGCAGGAATAGCTAGGAATAGCAGAGCTGATATGCCAATATCTGCAATAGAACCACCCACAGCAGGGAATGCAAGTCTGAAGCAGACTGTGGCTCTGTGAAACAGCACGGTGAGACAGCATGGTGAGACAACCCTTTTAATGCAACATTGGGGCATTTAGTGCAATAAGAAATGTTAGCTGCAGCACAACAAAATGCATTTTTATATATTGCCTAGGTGTGTACAGCATAAAGAGGAATGGAGAAACTCATACCGCTAGCCTGTTGGATAGCTTCCATGACAACCTTCAGTGGTAATCCTGGGATCTTAATGTCTGCCTATGAAAATGTCAATAAGAAAGTCAACAACTTTAAAGTAAAACTGGGTAAAAAAGAAGAAAAATGAAATGAAGATTTATTCAAAAAATCAGGAAAAAGGTAACTTACTTGCAAAGCAGTTATACCTTTGCTAGAGCCAGCCATCTTGAAATCCATGTCACCAAGGTAGTCTTCAATGCCCTGAAAATATACAAGTGCAATGTCTCTGAATCTGTATGTTGGAAGGCACATAAAAAACCTTTAAGCCACGTCCCCATGGCATCTGTTTGCGGCCGGTTTTTTAGATGGCTTGCAGTTTTGCACACCGTCTGAAAAACCGGCATCTATGGAAAACCCGTGCAGCAGTCCCCACTGAACGGGTTTTCCGCCCGGTGGTTTTTCAGGATAAAGCGACCCGTGTAAAACGGGCCCATAGGGTGTGATGTCAAGATACAATCTTCAGTTATTTAGTTACTACGTTACATGCACTTCCCCACCAAAAGTTTTTCAATAAAATGGATATTGGAAAAGAAAGAGGCACATTTATTATGGCAATTACGCCAGAATTCTGGCACAAATTGTGCCCAAAATATTTGCATACATGCTTTACAACAAATTTGTGTTTAAGATAGTTCCTAGACACTTCTGCGTCATCAGACAAGAGGCGTGACTTTAGTAAAAGGCCTGTAGCTTACCGTGCGTCAAGATTTTGCCACAATTATGGTCATAAACTTAGACTAGATAGTTCGAACTTGGCCAGATTTCTAAATACTATGATAAATGTAGCGCATTGTAAGGCTGTCTAGTCTAATATTTAGCAAGTGTAAATGTAATGATAAATCTTAGGCTAGGTCTACACAGCACTGGATTTTGATTGGTTTATCAGCGGATTCAGCATCTGGAACCTGCCGAAAATCTGACCGTACTCGGTGCTGTGTAGCCCTCAATAGAAAAATTGTGCTATAGTCTACACAGCACAGATTTTTTTTCACTGAGGGTTTCCAAAACCATAAGCCGTCTGATGGAATATAGAACGTTATTTTTTCTGCCGCTGTCAACGGATTTTCGCAGGCCCAATGTACTGGGCTGCCGATACACCGAAATCCGACCACATTTTTTTTGTGTGTGCAAAAACCAGCGGTACAGAGCAATCCAGTGATGTGACAATGCTGCTGGATTTTGGACGGAAATTTCACATTAAAGTGTTTCGCACTTTGTGTTATGGCTTGGTGCCTTTCCACAGTATTTCAATTTTCCCAATAATCCTAAACTACCTACAAGTATACAGTGAAGAAAATAATTATTTGATCCCTTGCTGATTGTGTAAGATTGCCCACTGACAAAGACGTGAACAGTCTATAATTTTAAGGGTAGGTTAATTTTAATATTGAGAGATGGAATATCAAAAATAAAACCCAGAAAATCACATTGCATATAAGTTTATTTGCAATTTGCAGTGAGAAACAAGCATTTGATCCCTCTGGCAAACAAGATTTAATAAGTGGTGGCAAAACCCTTGTTGGCAAGCACAGCAGTCAGACTTGTTTTGTAGCTGATGATGAGGAAGTATTTTGGTCCACTCCTCTTTGCAGATCAACTCTAAATCATTAAGATTTTGAGGCTGTCGCTTGGCAACTCGGAGCTTCAACTCCCTCCATAAGTTTGCTATGCCATTAAGATCTGGAGACTGGCTAAGCCACTCCACCACCTTAATGTGTTTCTTTTTGAGCCACTCCTTTGTTGCCTTGGCTGTATGTTTTGGGTCATTGTCTTGCTGGAAGACCCAGCTAGAACCCATTTTTAATGTCCTGGCGGAGGGAAGGAGGTTGTTACTCAGGTTTTACAATACATGGCTCCTTTATTTCTCCCATTGATACGGTGAAGTAGTCCTGTTCCCTTTGCAGAAAAACACCCCCAAAACAGTGTTTCCACCTCCATGCTTGACAGTGGGGGTAGTGTTCTTTGGGTCATATGCAGCATTTCTCGTCCTCCAAACATGGCGAGTTGAGTTAATGCGAAAGAGCTCAATTTTTATCTCATCTAACAACAGCACCTTCTTCCAATCACTCACAGAATCATCCAGGTGTTCATCGGCAGGCTTCAGACGGGCCTGCACATGTGCCTTCTTGGGCAGGGGAACCTTGCGGGCACTGCAGGATTTAAAACCATTACGGTATAATGTGTTAACAGTGGTTTTCTTGGTGACTGTGGTCCCAGCTGCCTGAGATCATTAACAAGTTCCCTTTGTGTAGTTTTAGGCTGATCACTCACCTTTCTCATGATCAAGGATACCCCACGAGGTGAGATTTTGGATGGTGCTCCAGATCGATGCCGACTGACAGTCATTTTGTATTTCCATTTTCTTACTATTGCAGTTGTCTCTTTCTCACCCAGCCTCTTACTTATGGTTTTGTAGCCCATTACTGCTTTGTGCAGTTCTATGATCCTGTCCCTGACATCCTTAGAAATCTCTTTGGTCTTGCCTATATTGTGAGGTTAGAGTCTGACCGATCTGTGGACAGGAGTCTTTTATAAAGGTAGACGTATATAAGAACAGCTGTCTTTAAAGAATGTGTCATCAAAAATGACATTATTGTTTTAACTCACATTTTTATGTTAAACAACTTTTTTAGGAATTTTATAGGTTATGTTTTTTTTTTAATTTTCCAGATCACTTTTCAAGTATTTTTTAAATAATTCTTAAGTCCTTCAGTTTTTCCTTTGGCCCACGACAGCCTAATAATCGTCAGACACATCCTGATTCTGTTTAGAGAGCTTTTCAGCAGTCTTCTCATTATCAGGTAACGACAGGGTCACACTGAAAAAGACACCATTGTGTACAGATAACTGCCCCAGAATGCACCAGTCACAAGAGGAGAAGTCACAGCTCCCCCCTTTTCCCCTCCATTCACAGTGAAAACTCACCTATACAAGTCTATGGGACAAGAGTCTGTCTTAAGAATCCTATGTCATGAAGCTGCTGTAAAGTATCTCTCTGACTGCTGTTAAAGCAGTTTCAAGCAAGAATGTCCTTCCCACAATCATATAAAAACGGCCGAATAGAAAATCTACAATCGGGAAATAAAAACGCTGAGAGGAAATGAATATGGAATCCAGGGCTTGATTAATAAGAAAAAAAAAATTGGCGACAGATTCCCTTTAATGAAGGTACCGAGTTGATGAGGAGCGTCTAACTCAGGCATCCTCAAACTGCGGCCCTCCAGCTGTTGGGAAAGTACAACTCCCTTCATGCATTTATATTCTCTTTAGCCATGGGAATGATGGGAGTTGTAGTTTTCCAACAGCTGGAGGTGGCACACAGTTTTGAGGATGCCTTGCCTAACTGGTCTGTAGAAGCCAGAAAGCTTATTGGTTCAAAGGGGACCAAATATTTATTTCTCTCAGTAACATGCAAATAAATTTATATAATTTATACAATGTGATTTTCGGATTTTATTTTTGGATAGTCTATCCTCAATGTTTAAAATTAACCTACCCAGAATTGATTGACTGTTTTCATGTCTATTGCCAGTGGGAAACATTCGACAGCAGCAAGGGATCAAATAATTATTTCCTTAACTGTAGCTGCGAACATATTTTCCAACTCTTCTACCTGGCCATACTTCACAACGTGTATAACTAAGGTACAAGCAGGACCGAAATGTCACTTCCTATTCACGAGGTCACAATTCTACTGTACACTCAGGGCCGGGACGACGGGTAGGCCAAGGTAGCGACCGCCTAGGCGCCTACCCTCAGCTCTATCCCTAGGGGCGCAGTAGGGCCCCGACCCTCGCCGGGCTCCAGTCCGCTGCCGTGGGCCTGAAGCGCCGGCGTTCGTCCTGTGACCGCTTCTGCGGAGCAGAGAAGCAAGCCGCTCCCTGCCCCGCAGACAGTGTCGGGCCCACTCCCCTGCAGGACCGCTGGATTCCTCCCGGTAGAGTCTGCATGGGCCGACACAGCGGGCCGCCGGGTCCTCGCATAGCGCTGAGGACCCGCCGCGGCCCCCGTGCCCCAAGCCGGCAGGCGACGCGATGATGTGATGTACATCACAGCCGCTTCCTCTCCTCGGGCGTCACATGCGCGTCACAGGCCGTGCGCCCGAGAGCTGCCTGAGGATGCGCGGCAGAAGAGGACAGAAAGGAGCAGCGCGCCCGGAAATTGGGTAAGTATTCAAATGTTGTTTGTTTTTAAGTGCCTCCTGTGGCCCCTATATACCCGACCTGTGGCCCCCATACGCCTGCCCTGTGGCCCCCTATATCCCACCTGCGGCCCCCTATATCCCGCCTGTGGCCCCTATAATGCCTGCCTGCGGCCCCCTATACTGCCTGCCTGTGGCCCCCTATAATGCCTGCCTGCCGCCCCCATAAAGCCTGCCTGTGGCCTCCTGTTAATGCTGCCTGCGGCCCCCTATATCCCTGCTGCGCCTCCCATAATGCCGCGCTGCGCCCCCTATAATGCCTGCCTGCGGCCCCTATGGAAGCCTCCTGCGGCCCCCTATAATGTCCTGCCTGGGCCCCCTATACTGCCTGCCTGCGGCCCCATAATGCCTGCCAGTGGCCCCCTATAATGCCTTCCTTTGGCCCCCCTATATCTGCCTGCGGCCTCCTATAATGCCTGCCTGCGGCCCCCATAATGCCTGCCTGCAGCCACCTATAATGCCTGCCTGCGGCCCCCATAATGCCTGCCTGCGGCTCCTATAATGCCTGCCTGTGCCCCCCTATAATGCCTGCCTGCGGCCCCCATAATGCCTGCCTGCGGCCCCATAATGCCTGCCTTGCGGCCACCTATAAGGCCTGCCTGTGGCCCCCTATAATGCCTGCCTGCGGCCCACCTATAATGCGCGCCTGCCTGCGCCACCCTAAATGCCTTGCCTGCGGCCCCCTATAATGCCCTGCCTCGGCCCCCCATAATCCTGCCTGCGGCCCCCATAATGCCTGCCTGTGGCCCCCTATATTCAGCCTGTGGCCCCCATAATCCTGCCTGTGGCCCCCTATATCCCTCCTGCGGCCCCCTATATCCCGCCTGTGGCCCCCTATAATGCCTGCCTGCGGCCCCCCCATCATGCCTGCCTGCGGCCCCCTATATCCTGCCTGCGGCCCCCATAAGCCAGCCTGTGGCCCCCTATAATGCCTGCCATAGCGGCCACTCTATATTGCCTGCCTGTGGCCTCCCTTATATCCTGCCTGCGGCGCCCCCCATAATGCCTGCCTGCGGCACCTATAATGCCTCCTGAGGCCCCTATAATGCCTTGCCTGCGGCCCCCTTTAATGCCTGCCTGCGGCCCCCTATAATGCCTTCCTTTGGCCCCCTATATACTGCCTGCGGCCTCCTATAATGCCTGCCCTGCGGCCCCATAACGAAAAAATGCCTGCCTGCGCCACCTAAAGGCCTTGCCTGGTGGCCCCCTATTAATGCCTGCCTGCGGCCCCCATAATGCCTGCCTGCGGCCCACCTATAATGCCTGCCTGTGGCCCCCCTATATACTGCCTGCCTGTGGCCCCCTATATACTGCCTGCGGCCACCTATAATGCCTGCCGGCGGCCCCCATAATGCCTGCCTGCGGCCACCTATAATGCATGCCCTGCGGCCCCATAATGCCTGCCTGCGGCCCCCTATAATGGCCTGCCTGTGCCCCCTAATAATGCCCTGCCCTGCGGCGCCCAAAATTCCTGCCTGAGGCCACCTATAATGCCTGCCCTGCGCCCCCCCATAATGCCTGCCATGCGCCACCTATAAACCTGCCTGCGGCCACCTAATAATGCCTGCCCTGTGGCCCCCTATAATGCCCTGCCTGTGGCCCCCTATATAACTGCCTGTGGCCCCCATAAAAAGAAACCACGCCAGCCTTTGGCCCCTATACCAGCCTGTGGCCCCTATAATACCCTGCCTAAGCCCCCATACGCCCTGTCTGTGGTCCCATAAACTAACGGCTGCCTGTGGCCCTATATGCCTGCCTGTGGCCACCCGTATGCCTGCCCTGAGCCCCTGACGCTGCTGTGTCCCCTATGCCTGCCTGTGGCCCCCACCATATGCCCTGCCTGAGCCCCTATGCCTGCCCTGGTGCCCCCATACACCCTGCCTGGTGCGCCCTAAACAGCCTGCCTGTGGCCCCTGTAACCCTTGCCTGTGCCCCCTGTACGCCTGCCTGAGCCCTGTACGGCTGCCTGTGGCCCCTATATGCCTGGCCTGTGGCCCCATCCATCACTTCAAATCAAACGCCTGGCCTGGTGCCCCCATATTTTTTTGTTGGGTGTTTTTTGTGGTTGTGATGGTGGGTTGGGGGTGGGGGTGGGGGGGGGGGGGGTGGGGGGGGGGGGGGGGGGGGATTGCGCCGGTGGCCATGGTGTGTGATATGTGGGCGCGCGCGCGAATACGCCTGCCTGTGGGCCCCATAATCCTAACGCCTGCCTGTGGCCCCATCACGCCTGCTGTGCCCATATAACGCCTGCCTGTAGCCCCCATAAACGCCTGCCTGAACCCTACTATTTTTGCCTGACCCCTGCTAAATACCTCCTGATGCCCCAAATTTTTAAATTACCTACCTGTCTAAGGGACAAAATCAATTACCCCCGACTAGAGGGCTACTTATACCTGCAACAGGGATTTAGTTTCCTCACTTTTTCCATAACTCCTTAATTTAGGTTTAAATAAGAATTTGTGCCCAAAATCGCGGGGAGTATTGGCCGGGAGAAACCCACATGAAGGTGTAACCGGATGGAGAAGAAAAGGGAAAGTGAACGACCCGATCAAAAGACGTCTCCGGTGAGTCATAAATTAACTGCATGTAATCACTTAATTTCTGCGAGCGAACATACAACTAGTATCTACCACTAATGGGCCCCTGAGGGGGTGGTAAAAGTAATTTTAAGCCGTGTCATTGATAAATCCATTGGGGGGCACTTCCTCAGGGTCTGGCAGGGTTTTTTGATTTCCCTTTAAGTAGTAATAGTTTTGGGGCTTTGGTTTTTTTTAGAAGTTTTTAGTAAAAGTCAGCTCTGGTAGTTTTCTCCCTGTAGGGGATTATTTTTTGACTGTTTTTTTAGGGTATTACACGTCATAAAAAGGGGAGCATTTGAAAATGCAAATTTGTCAGGCGATTTTCATTTTGCATGACTGCTGGGAATGGAGGGATCTAGGGAATATGCAGAAAATTATGACAGGACCTGGGGCAGGGGGAGAGGAATGGTGTGTGTGGGGGGGGGGGGGGGGGAATTTTTTTTTGAGCGAGGGGGGGGGGGGGGGGGCCATTGGCTGACTCGCCTAAAGGGCACCAAAAGCCTTTTCCCCCCTGTGTAAAAACTTGTCCGAAATTACATGGATTTGAACAACAACTTTTTGCTGCAATCGCTCAAGTGTTGTGGATTTTTAATTTATTATTAATAAAATGGGTTGTCATTATAGATGGGAGAATAGATTCTAACTAAGTGGAATTCGTTTAGAATTTCAGGAAAACTTCGGTTCGGAAAAAAAGACGAACTTTGGGGTACTTCGGGTGAACGAAGTGTGCTTTTGATTAAATAAAATGGCTGCGAGCACATGGCGCTACATGGGGGAAAACACTCTGGAGGAAGAAGGGCATAGCCTACACGACATGTGCAGAGATGAAAGCCAAATTTAGAGACTGGCGGGATTCTGTGACGTCACCGCACTATATAAGTCGGGCGCGACGCAGGGAGCTCACACTCCTCTCACACTCCTCTCACCAGGGAAGGTGCTGCCGCGGCTGCTTGTAGTGGCTCTTACTGAAAAACTGATTTTTTATACAGCGTTTCTGTGGGGTGTCCCCAGCTTGTCTCAGAGACTGTTCTCTTTAAAGTTCTATTTCTAATTTTTTGGGGTATTGGATCTGAAAATCCAGTGTGCGTCCACTGCACTGCATATACATTTAATATCCAAGTGGGATCTAAGCCAGTTCCTGTTGTATTCATTTTAAAGAAACAGCGTTTTTACAATACAAATACCCCCTTCATTTTTGGCTGCTCAATTCAATTGCGCAATTTACATCCAGGGGTTAATTAAGCGTTTTTTTACTGGTGTGCTGACCCCAAGAAACAGTCTTTTTCAATGCCAAAATGTATATATTTTCCTGTAGCCAAATTTACAAGCAAAGGTTAATTACAACTGTATCTCTTGTTTTGTGGCGTAGAAAACACGCAATTGTAACACGCTACAAAGCTACTATTGTGTGGGGCTCAATTCTTTGGCGCAATTTACATCCATGGGGTTAATTTAAGCGTTGTTTTGCTGGTGTGCTGACAAAAAATAAACCGTCTTTTCAACGCCAAAATATATAAATTTTTTCCTGTAGCCTAATTCCATGTCCCAAGGTAATTAAACCTGTTGTGCTTTTACATTTAGTAAAAAACACAGTGTTTTTAAACGACACATACAAATAAAATTTTTCCTGGCCTTTTTTGGAGCGCAATTTATATTTCCCCCGGGTTACCCAAGCTTGTTACTGGGGTTTAATTGGGGTCAAAAACAGGGTGTGTAATTTTTTCAAATACAGATATCAACATCAACAGTGTCTGACATTTTAGAACAAACGTTGTCGACAGGGGTGGCAGGCTTGCCCCGCAGGGCAGTGGCACAAACATTCCTGGAACAGGCCCGGGTCCAGAACAAAGGGACTCGCAGCGGGGTCACTGGTGAGGCTACAACTGCCCCGTCTCAGCGGCCTATGTTGTTCAGCAACCCAAGGTTCTTGATTGGGTTACAGGTCATCCTCTTTCCTCCCAGATTAATTACAAACCCCCCCAAAGGGTTGGGGGGACCTCATACACAACCCTTAGTTGGGAGGCCCGGGGGCGGGTCCGGGCCCTCCCCGTCCCCCCTGCCTCTGTCCCTCCGTTCCCACCGAATCTACAAAGTGGGGCTGGGGGTCAGCGCCCCTAATAGGAGGATCAATTTGAGGGGGCAGTCGCCCTGCTTGGACGAACAAATGGGGGCCAAAAATTTCCCCCGC
The DNA here is from genome assembly GCA_025379985.1 of Phyllomedusa bahiana. Taxonomy (NCBI): domain Eukaryota; kingdom Metazoa; phylum Chordata; class Amphibia; order Anura; family Hylidae; genus Phyllomedusa; species Phyllomedusa bahiana. The sequence continues at coordinate 65,922 of JAODAL010021816.1, forward strand.
TTCTGCAGTAGGGGGCAAAGTATAGATGGGGATGCATGGAGGTCGTTTGAGAGGTCCCCTCGGGTACCAAGCCGTGATTTAGGACAGCAGTGACGATGAAACACAAATAGATGTTGTCCGACCCACTTGGAGCCCGGGTGAGGCAAGGGCTTCATATCGTCAGGGGAAAGGGCGTCGCTTTGGGGCAGGCAACAGCGCAGGGAGCAAGTGGGTCGTGTGGCCGTGATCAGCAGAATAAAGCATTTTAGGGTGG